>CAUYON010019651.1:0-10236 GCA_963573935.1 Arctocebus calabarensis | reverse complement strand
AGAAGGACTCAATTTCAATTCTTGCTTGATGTTGAGAAGACAGGGCCCGTTTGGCCTTTTCTACCTCACGTCGAAGTTTCTGCACAGCTCTATTGTCCTTCCTAACATCTTTGCCAGTCTTCTTTTTGTACAGCTTGATGAAGTGCTCCATAACACGCTGGTCGAAGTCTTCTCCACCCAGATGAGTATCTCCATTAGTGGCCACGACTTCGAAGACACCATTGTCAATGGTGAGAAGAGACACATCAAAGGTTCCACCACCCAGGTCAAACACCAGGATGTTTTTTTCTCCCTCCCTCTTATCTAGGCCATAAGCAATAGCAGCTGCTGTACTGTTAAGAGAATAAAAAAGGAAAAAATTTTGTCAACAGCTCACATCTCCCACATTTGGCAAACATGCTACATCCTTGGATTTCACACTTACGGTTCATTGATGATTCTCATAACATTCAGTCCAGCAATAGTTCCAGCATCTTTGGTTGCTTGACGTTGGGCATCATTAAAATAGGCTGGTACAGTAACAACTGCATGGGTAACCTAAAAGGACCAACAAAAGTACATTGTCACAAAGTTTAACCATCATTTAAATTACCATCAAACCACTACTTTAGTTTTTAAGGCAGTATATTGATGAGTGTGGTATGTAATTTTATACCCAGGGAATTGCAAGAAAAGTGCTAACACACAAAAATTGTCTAGTGTTGTTTGGTATCCAGTAAAGCACTAAACAAACCTGACAAACATGGATGTAATTCTTAAAACCATGAAGGCATCGAGACATAACAGACAACCAAGCATACATAATGTTTAAAAAAAAAAACCCAAAACAGAAAGTAAATAAGTAACATCACTCTAGAAATATTTACCTTCTTTCCCAGATAAGCCTCAGCAGTTTCTTTCATTTTGGTGAGAACCATAGCAGAAATTTCTTCAGGAGCAAATGTCTTTGTCTGCCCACCTCCAATATCAACTTTAATGTATGGTTTAGTTTTCTTTTCAACCACCTAATGTAAAGAGAAATTTTCAGACAAAGATACAATGACATCGCAAACTTTTAAAAGAACCACTTCTTCCGTCATGTTTTGCTTTATTTTAGTCCCTTGGTCCTATACCTTGACTTGAAATACTTGTAGAGTATAGATGTCTTTTCATAAAAGACAAACTTCTTCAGTTTTAACTACTCTTTTAATCCTAAACTTTCATGGAGTATTTGCAAACACTACTGTCTTAAGTTTTGCAACATGCTAAAATTATTAAATAAGGTGTTACATACATAACGTCCAGATCCTTTTTTGTTGTGTTTTTCAGCAACTTAACTCCAAAAACTCCCACTACCATAGCCACCCATACGGATAAGAAAACCAGGACCAACCTTGAAAGGCAAGAACTTTATGTCCTGCTGCACAGAAGGATCGTTCCATGTGCGGCCAATGAGCCGTTTGGCGTCGAAGACCGTGTTCTCAGGGTTGGAGGTGAGCTGGTTCTTGGCTGCATCGCCGATCAGACGCTCCCCTTCGGGAGTGAAAGCCACATAAGACGGCGTGATGCGGTTGCCCTGGTCGTTGGCAATGATCTCCACGCGGCCGTTCTTGAAAACCCCGACGCTGGCGGAAAAACCCAACAGATCAGCGCCGCACTGGAGGCCAGTGAGGCCACGCCCCATCCTCCCCCTTCCTCAAGGCCCACTTACCAGGAGTAGGTGGTCCCCAGATCGATGCCGACCACCGTGCCCACGTCCTCCTTCTTGTCCTCCTCTTCGGCCCGCGCTGTGCCGAGCAGCAGCAGCATCGCTGCCACCAGGAAAAGCTTCATCTTGCCGGCGAGTCGGTCACCAGGCAGGCAGGACGTCTCAGGCAATCCTGCCACAGGCCGCAGCACGGGAGCGCAGCTAGGCTATGGGTCTGAGGACGACAGGACTCCGGGGTCACGAAGAGCCAAGAACAAGGCGAAGGCAGGTCTGGGACCCGAGGCCGCGGCGCTCACCTGTCACGTTCGAGAAACACCTCAGTCGATCGGGTCTGGGCTGTCTTGGCCGGCGTCGACCGCGCCGTAGCCGACTCGCCTTATATACCCTCCCCCCAGCCCCGTCGTGGAGGCCGCCGATTGGTGAAGGCGCTGCTCGTTGGAGGCCGCTGATTGGTCCATGCCACCAAGCTGTCCGCCGCCGATTCGAAGCGGCATCCTCCGCACTGACGTCAGTGCTACGCCCCCCTGGGGGAACTGATTGGCTGCTGGTCGAACCAAACAACGACCAATGAGAGATAACATCCGCCCCATGCGCTGGTCCCACTGGTCCAGCAGCTGCCTATCCCTCGTGCGACCCCTTACCCCGAGGCCGTTTCCTCCGGTAACTGCTGAGGTCCCGCCTTTACGCTGGACCCTGGGGGACCGGAATCGGTCAGCAGCTCCTGGCCCCTTGGGGCGATGGAGTCCGAAGCTTTCGCTTTTCCCCGGCTAGTCCCTCCCAGGTCCCTCATCCTGAAGCGGGAAGCGGCTCTCCCGAGCAGACAGGTCTCAGCGTAGGTGCTCTGATCTCTTCAGAATGCATTTCTCTGCCTTTCCCAGCCACTCGTACTAGCGTATCCGAGCCTTAAGGCCCTTTCTTGCTCACCGCCCGGCAGCCCCTGAGCTGGGGCCTGGGCTGGGCTCGGTTATGTGAGTCGTGGCCTCTGGTAGCCAGTTGCGTTGCCCGCACTCCTGCCCAGCTATCTATATCGGGCTTCACACTGCCCCTGCCCTCCGCACTGTGGCAACCCTGTCCTGAAAAGATTACTAATGCCAATACTCCCACCCTGGGATACAGACTTTTTCTAGCTGGCTGCCTCTTTGCCCATGTTTTCCTGCTCTGGCGCAGAGAAACTGTCATTTGCAAGGCCTTCCTTGCCCGTTATTCTTGATAATCTTTCTATCCTAACTCCTGGAAAAGGTCTGATGTTTGATAGACAAAAATTGTCCTGATAAAACGCCTTACTGGTGCGTACAGCCTGTTTCAAAAAATAATAAGAGATGATTTACTTATTTAATATGCACTACTAAGTAGCGTTCTTTGTATTTTCTGTGTGTGCTTCAGTCCTTAACAGTTCAATACTTGGAAGGCATTTCTCCTTTTCCACCTGAGAACATTGATTGAGACCGAAAAAGATTAAATAGACGAGTTACATATCTAGCCAATGATGGAGTTACAAGTGATAACCAGGTCGACGCTCCATAGCCAATGCTCTTAACTTAAAAATTATTTCAGGGCGGCGCCTATACCTCAGTGAGTAGGGCGCGGACCCCATATACCGAGGGTGGCGGGTTCAAACCTGACCCTGACCAAACTGCAACCAAAAAAAACAGCCGGGCATTGTGGTGGGTGCCCGTAGTCCCAGCTACTTGGGAGGCTGAGGCCAAGAGAATCGCCTAAGCCCAAGAGCTGGAGGTTGCTGTAAGCTGTGATGCCTCAGGACTCTACCGAGGGCGACAAAGTGAGACTCTGTCTCTAAAAAAAAAGAAAGAAAAGGCTCAGCACCTGTGGCTCAAGGGGCTAAGGCGCCAGGCACGTACACCTGAGCTGGCGGGTTGGAATCCAGCCCAGGCCCACCAAGCAACAATGATGGCTGCAACGAAAAAATGGCCGGGCGTTGTGGTGGGCGCCTGTAGTCCCAGCTACTTGGGAGGCGGAGGCAAGAGACTCGCTTGAGCCCAGAAATTGGAGGTTGCTGTGAGCTGTGATGACACAGCACTCTATCTAGGGTGACAGTTTGAGGCTCTGTCTCAAAAAAAAAAAGAAAAATTATTCAGATGTTTTTGGAGAACCTACTATGGCTAGACCAAACCCCTGATAGAAAATATTTTGAGATTCAGAGATACACTGTGTTGAAATACCACTGAAACATCTTAATACATAGTTCACTAAGATGTTGAGCCTGTGAGTCAGTACTCAATAATTTCTCTTTTAGTGATCCTCAAAGGTTATACTGGTGACTCAGAAATGACTCCATTCTTACTCTCCATTCTTACTACAGAGGTTGCATCATGCATCTGTTTCAGCAGGCTTGTAATACTGCTGCAACATTGACCCTTCATTGGATGGTATCAGTCCAGTATCAAAGGAGAAATCAGGGCTCAGCACCTACCGTGGTTATAGCACCAGCTACATGCCCTGAGGGTGACAGGTTTGAACCCAGCCCAGGCCTGCTAAAACAACAATGACAACTGCAACAAAAAAATAGCTAGGCATTGTGGTGGGCAGTAGTCCCAGCTACTTAGGAGGCTGCGGCAGAGAATCGCTTAAGCTAAGGAGTTTGAGATTGCTGTGAGCTGTGACAAAACAGCATTCTACTGAGGGTGACATACTGAGACTCTTGTCTCAAAAAAAAAAAAAAAAGCAAACTTTCAGTATATATCATAGTACATTTTCAATTAAAAGCTCTCTGCTAGGCACAGTGGCTAACACCTGCAATCCAGTACTTTTGAGAGGCTGGGATCACATGAACCCAGAAGTTCAAGACCAGCCTGAGCAACATAGCTAGACCCCATCTCTTAAAAAAAAATACAAAATGGGATGGGCACATTGACTCATGCCTTGAGCTCAGGAGTCCCACACCAGGCTGAGCAAGAATGAGACCCTGTCCCTACTTAAAAAAAAAAAAGTAGAAAAAACTAGCTGTGTGGGTGGCGCCTGTGGCTCAAGGCACTGGCCCCATTTACTGAGGGTGGCGGGTTCAAACCCAGCCCTGGCCGAACTGCAACAGCAACAACAAAAATTGTGGTGGGTGCCTGTGGTCCCAGCTACTAGGGAGGCTGAGGCAAGAGAATCGCCCAAGCCCAGGAGTTGGAGATTGCTGTGAGCTGTGTGATGCCAAGGCACTCTACCAAGAGGCAACAAAGTAAGACTCTGTCTCTACAAACAAACAACAAAAAAACTAGCTGTGTGTCAGTGGTGGACAACAGAGGAAGACTGTCTCAAAAAAAAAAAAAAGAAAGACAAAAAATTAGCTGTGTATGGTGGTACACACCTGTATGTAATAGCTAAGATTGGAAGCTGAGGCTGGAGGATTGCTAGAGCCCAGCATTCTGAGGTTGCAATGAGCTATGATAACACTAGTGGACTCTGGCCAGGCAAAAGAGGAAGACTCTCAAGAAAAAAAAAAAAGGTTTGATGTCCCTAGTGGTTATGGCGTCAGCCACATGCACTGAGGCTGGTGGGTTCAAGCCTGGCCCGGGCCAGCTAACCAACAATGACATCTGCAACAAGAAAATAGCTGGGCATTGTGGCAGGCACCTGTAGTCCCAGCTATTGGGGAGGCTGAGGCTAGAGAATCGCTTGAGCCCAAGAGTTTGAGGTGGTTGTGAGCTGTGTCAGCACCACACTCTGAGGGTGTTCAAAAAAAACAAAGCTCTCGGGCAGCACCTGTGGCTCAGTGAGTAGGGCACCAGCCCCATATACCGAGGGTGGCTGGTTCAAACCCAGTCCCAGACAAACTGCAACAAAAAATACCTGGGTGTTCTGGCAGGCGCTTGTGGTCCCAGCTGCTTGGGAGGCTGAGGCAAGAGAATCGCCTAAGCCCAAGAGGTGGAGGCTGCTGTGAGCTGTGACACTACCGCACTCTACCCAGGGTGACAAAGTGATAATCTGTCTCTAAAAAAAAAAAAAAAGAAAGAAAAAAAAAGCTCTTAACTTCAGCCTCTCCCTTGAAGACCCTCTCTCAAAAAGAAAAAAAAAGGCTCCCAACTTCAGCTTCTCCATAACTAATGGAGTAACTTTTTGCAAATCTCCTTTTTCTAACATTTACAAAGTGATATCTAGCTAACTTCTGAAGGAAATGTATTGGTGGTTGTGCATTCATTTTAAGACCAAGTATCATATATATTTTATTTTATAGTATATTCCAAAGCACAGCCATTTATGGTTTGCATGGGAAAGGGTGTGGACAAAATTAGTTTGCTGAACAATCTGCTAAAAATAGTATCAATGTTGAGGTATCATACTTAACTAAGTGCTAGACACTGTGTTAAACACTTACATACATCATTACTTCTAATATTGATGAAAGCATTTTTTTTCTCCCTAAAGAATTTGAAACCCCAAAAGTTAGAAAAATTTCTCGAGAGGATTGGATTCTTTTTTTTTTGTCGCCCTTGGTAGAGTGCTGTGACATCATAGTTCACAGTAACTTCAAATTCTTGGGCTTAACTGATTCTCTTGCCTCAGCTTCCCAAATAGCTGGGACTATAGGCGACCGCCACAATGCCTGGCTATTTTTAGAGATCAGGATCTTACTGTTGCTCAGGCTGCTGTCAAACTCCTGAGCTCAGGCAGTCCACCCACCTCAGCCTCTCAGAATGCTAGGATTACAAGTATGAGCCACTGCACCTGAGCTGGAAGTTTGATTTTTAACCTCTGTAGTCTAAGTTGTCATCCTAAGCTTCAAGTTTATTTATTTATTTATTTTTGTTTTGCAGTTTTTGGCCCACTTGGTCTGAACCCACCACCTCTGGCATATGGGGCCAACACCCTACTCCTTTGAGCCACAGGCACTCCCCTATTTTTAAGGTTTTTTTTTTTTTTTTTTTTGTATAGACAGAGTCTCACTTTATCGCCCTGGGTAGAGTGCCGTGGCGTCACACTGCTCACAGCAACCTCCAGCTCCTGGGCTTAGGCGATTCTCCTGCCTCAGCCTCCCAAGTAGCTGGGACTACAGGCGCCCGCCACAGCGCCCGGCTATTTTTTTTTGTTTTGCAGTTCGGCCGAGGCCGGGCTTGAACCTGCCACCTTCAGTATATGGGGCCGGCGCCCTACTCGCTGAGCCACAGGGGCCGCCCCACTCCCCTATTTTTAAAGTCTGTTTCTTGGGTGGTGACTGTGGCTCAAGGAGTAGGGCGCCTGCCCCATGTACCAGAAGTGGCAGATTCAAACCTGGCCCAGACCAAAAAACTACAATAAAATAAAATAAATAAATTTTATTTTTTTTAATTTTCTTAGAGACTGTGTCTCATTATATTACCCAATTCAGCCTCCTTGCCTCAGCCTTCCAAGCAAGGGAATTACATGCATGTGCCACCCCCTTGGCCACTATGTCTTGCTTTATTTTATTTTAGGATATAGGATAGTTACATGGTTTGCAAATATTTTAAGAGTGGATGATAGGCAAATATAGATTTATCCAGTAATTTAAATGAGCTTATTTCAGTTTTGCACCTATGAGTAAAAATGTATTTCCGATTCCCACCTGATCTCAGAAAGCTAAGCAGACTTAGGACTTATTAGGATTAGATGTCATTTAGAACCTAAGTCTTCCTTTTCTTTGAAACAAATTCTCAATTTGTCACCCTTGGTAGAGTGCCACAGCATCACTCACAGCAACCTCTAACTCTTGGGCTCAAGCGATTCTCTTGCCTCAGCCTCCCAGGTAGCTGCACTACAGGTGCCAGCCACAATGCCTGGCTATTTTTAGAGGCGGAGTCTCGCTCTGGCTCAGGCTGGTCTGGAACTAGGGAGCAGGCAATCTACTCAGCCAACTCTTTCTCTTTTTTTTTTTTTTGAGACAGAGCATCAAGCTGATGCCCTGGGTAAAGTGCAGTGGCATCACAGCTCACAGCAACCTCCAACTCCTGGACTCAAGTGATTCTCCTGCCTCCGCCTCCCAAGTAGCTGGGATTACAGGCGCCCGCCATAGCACCCAGCTAGTTTTTGGTTGCAGTCATCATTTTGTTTGGCAGGCCCGGGCTGAATTCGAACCCGCCAGCTCAGGTGTATGTGGCTGGTGCCTTAGCTGCTTGAGCCACAGGTCCCCAGCCGCAACTCTTCCTTTTTTTTTGAGACGGAGCCTCAAGCTGTCACCCTGGATAGAGTGCTGTGGCATCACAGCTCACAGCAACCTCCAATTCCTGGGCTCAAGCGAGTCTCCTGCCTCCGCCTCCCAAGTAGCTGGGACTACAGGCACCCGCCACAATGTCCGGCCATTTTTTGGTTGCAGCCGTCATTGTTGTTAGGCAGGCCTGGGTTGGACTCGAACCCGCCAGCTCAGGTGTATGGCTGGCGCCTTAGCCCGTTGAGCCACAGGTGCCGAACCAACTCTTCCTTTTTGAAAGCAATTTACTAGTAATCAGAAGGCATACGGAAGGAAGGAAAAGGAAAAGTTCTACTATGCAGTTTATGAGTTGAATGTTAAGATCTTGGGCTTGGGCTGGGCGCCTGTGGCTTAATGGGCTAAGGCACCACCCACGTACACCTGAGCTGGCAGGTTTGAATCCAGCCCGGCCTGCCAAGCAACAATGACAGTTGCAACCAAAAAATGATCAGGCGTTGTGGTGGGCGCCTGTAGTCCCAGCTACTTGGCAGGCGGAGGTAGGAGACTCACTTGAGCCCAGGAATTGGTGGTTGCTGTGAGCTGTGATGCTACAGCACTCTATCCAGGGTCACAGCTTGAGGCTCTGTCTCAAAAAAAAAGATCTTGGGCTCGGTGCCCAGACACAGTGGTTACTGTGCCCGCCACATGCACCAAGGATGGTGGGTTCAAACCCGGCCTGGGCCTGCTAAACAACAATAACAACTGCAACAAAAAAATAGCCGAGTGTTGGTGGTGGGCGCCTGTAGTCCCAGCTACTTGGGAGGCTGAGGCGAGAGAATTACTTAAGCCTAAGAGTTTGAGGTTGCTATGAATTGTGATGCCACGCCCTCTACAGAAAGCAACAAAGTATGTTCTGTCTCTAAATAAATAAATAACTGTTAAGATCTTGATAATTGAGAATTTTGCACATGATTTTTTTTTTTAAACAGAGCCTCAAGCTGTCACCCTGGACAGAGTGCTGTAGCATCACAGCTCACAGCACCCTCCAATTCCTGGGCTCAAGCGAGTCTCCTGCCTCTGCCTCCCAAGTAGCTGAGACTACAGGCACCTGCCACAACACCTGGCTATTTTTTGGTTGTAGTTGTCATTGTTTGGCAGGCCAGGGCCAACCGGATTCGAACCTGCCAGCTCTGGTGCATGTGGCTGGTGCCTTAGCTGCTTAGGCACCAAGCCTAATTATTCTCTTATATTGGTCACAGAGACTTTTTTATTAAGGGACTGGAAATAATTAACTTATTCAACCTTCATCAAACAACTCAAGAGTAAAACAAAAGAATCACCCTAATGCTGGAGCCAGATAATATATATAAATCATGTAATTTACTTTTTGTACTTCTGAAAGTACAATATGCTACATACATTGTCTTCACTTTTTTTTTATGTTGTTTTGTTAGACTGAGCCTCCATTGCCTGAGCTAGAGTGCAATAGTGTCATCGTCGCTTACTGCAACCTCAAACTCTTGGGCTCAAGCAATGCTCCTGCCTCAGCCTCCTGAGTAGCTGGGACTACAAGCACACACCACCACTCCTGGTTTATTTTTCCTTTTTTTTTTGTAGAGACATGGATTCCCTGAGTTGCCTAGGCTGGTCTCCAATGTCTGGCCTCAAGTGATTCTCATACTTTAGTCTCCCAAAGTGATGGGATTCCAGGCATGAGGCACCTGGCTTAGCCTGGAATACTATGTTTAACTGTACTGCACATACAATTCAATTTTCATCTTTTTTTTTTTGAGACAGAGCCTCAAGCTGTCACCCTGGATAGAGTGCTGTGGCATTACAGCTCACAGCAACCTCCAATTTCTGGGCTCAAGCGAGTCTCCTGCCTACACTTCCCAAGTAGCTGGGACCCCAGGAGTCCACGACAACGCCCAGCCATTGTTTGGTTGCAGTGTCATTGTTGTTTGGTGGGCGGGGCTGGATTCGAACCCACCAGCTCAGGTGTACATGGCTGGCACTTTAGCCCGTTGAGCCACAGGCTCTGAGCCCATCATTTTTAATTTTACATTTGAGCATGTATATGTTTGTTTGTAGGTCTATATAATTTTATCTCACAAATAGATTCATGCAACCATCACCAAAACCAATATACTTAATGTTGTTTTTTTTTTTTGAGACAGAGCCTCAAGCTGTCGCCCTGGGTAGAGTACCGTGGCATCACAGCTCATAGCAACCTCCAATTCCTGGGCTCAAGCGATTCTCTTGCCTCCGCCTCCCAAGTAGCTGAGACTACAGGCGCCCACCACAGCGCCCGGCCATTTTTTTGGTTGCAGCCGTCATTGTTGTTTGGCGGGCCCGAGGGCTGGATTCGAACCCTCCAGCTCAGGTGTACGTGGCTGGCGCCTTAGCCTGTTGAGCCACAGGCGCCGAGCCTTAATGTTGGTTTTTTGTTTGTTTTTTTTTT
>CAUYON010019650.1:0-29498 GCA_963573935.1 Arctocebus calabarensis | reverse complement strand
TTTAAACTTAAGACATGAAACTATAAAAATATTAGAAGAAAGTGCAGGGAAAACTCTTGAAACAATTGGCCTGGGAGAATACTCTATGTATTTGTTATTTTTTATTATAGCCATGTTTGCTGGTGTAATATCTCATTATGTTTTTTCTTGACTTTTTCTTTTTTTAATTAATAGACTTCATGTTTTAGAGCAGTTAAATATATAGAAAAAAAATAAGTAGATAATTCAGAGTCGCCATATACCTCTTGCTCCCAACACATGGGCACGCACATGGGCAGGAACACACACGTTTCCTGTTATTAGTATCTCTAGTAGGGCACTATGTGAACTTCCTAGGGCTGCTGTAACAAATATCCACAAACTAGATTATTTAATGCAAAGTAAGTCGGCCCTTTCATAGTCCTAAGAGGTAGAAATCTGAAAACGAGATGTTGGCAGGGGCAGGTAACCTATGAAGCCTCTAAGAAAACTCCTTCTTTCCTCTTCCTGGCTTCTAGTGGTTTCTTTGCCATTCCTCGACTGTGGCTATCTTCCTCCAATTTCTGCTTCTGTCTTCAACTGGCTATTTTCCTACCCTGTGTTTCTACATATCTCAGGTGTCTATATCTATGTCCTTATACAAAGATAACAGTCATTGGATTGACTAATCTAGTGTGACCTCAGTTTAGCTACACCAAGAAAGACCCAGTTTATAAATAAAGTCACAGTCATGGTAACTACGGTTGGAATTTCAACATATCTTTTGGGGGAATGCAATTCAACTCTCAACAGGCATATTTAATACAGTTAATTAGCCAATATTATTGTATTATTGCTATTAGTTAAGGTCCATAAGTTTCTTCAGATTTCCTTAAATTTTACCTAATATCCTTTTTCTGTCCCAGAATCCCATCCAGGATCCCACATTGCATTTAGGGGTCATGTTTCTATAAGCGCCTCTTTACTGCAACAGTTTTCTCCTGACCTGACTTTCCTCGCATTTGATGACCCTGGTGGTTTTGAAAAGTACTGTCCAGGTGTATTGCAGGATACCCCTCTATTGCAGTTTGATATTTTTCTCATGATTAGACTGAGATTAGAGGTGTTTGGGAAAAAGACTACACAGGGTCATTTTTATTGCATCATATCTATAGCACATACTATCAACATGATGCATCACTGTCGATAACCTTGATCACTGAGTAAGGTAGTGATTGCCAAGGTTCTCCACCATAAAGATACGCTTTTCTGACCTCTCCAGACTACATTCTTTGGAAGGAACTCACCGTGTGCAGCCCACACGTGAATCTGGAATCTGGAGGGTTTTGTGTTTTTTTTTGCCCTCTTTAAGATTTACTTTTTCATCTATAAAATAAGCCTAATAATACTACCTACCAATTCAGAGGGATGAGGTGCAGGTTTATGAGTTATTTTATGTAAAAAATTTAGGAATAAAACTTTTATTGGCACTAAGTAATAATGTAATAAAGATTAATAATTATTAGCATTATTATCATCATTATGAGTCTTTACCACCTTTTGTCTTCTATTTTAGTAGGCTTGCATGTGTCTGTCCTCTCTTTGGTATGGTAATTTCCTTGAAGGTAGACGTATGTCATCTAAATATTTTCATAATATCTAGAAATGGCACCATACTCTCAACGGAGTACGTGTTCAGTTTGGAAAAGTATATATATATACACATACACATATGCATATATATGAATATGTATGTTATATATACCTACATCTAAATTTATATGTAGATGTGTTTGAATAAAAAGCTTTCTTATCCCAGTCTCTCTAGCTTTGTGTGTGGTCATTCTAAGAATAATCACATAGCTGATCTCGGAAAATTGGCCACAGAAATGGAGCAAGCTCTACCTGAGGACCACTACTTCAAACTATTTTTCAAATGCTCATGTGCCATTGTTATAATCTATCTCCTTAGTGACCTGAAGAATTTTTACTTTTAGTTTCTAAGTTCTGAGAGCAACAGGGGCCATCATAAGATGATGATTGACTTTGCACCATCAAACTGAGTTTTATTGAAAAGAGAAATTCATGGCAGAGAAAGAGGTGTTGGTTTGGCATTACCAATAATGTAGAGAAACAGTACATATCAGAAAGATTGTTGAAAATAAGAAAAAGAAAGAAATTTCAGAATCTGTTTATTCTTATGACCTTAAGAGTGAAATAAATCAAGTGCCTAAAATAATGCAAATGGAGCAAGTGGTCTGGAGGATCACACCATGCCAGGTTTCATATGCTTGTTGCCTGAGCAAAGATGCTTCCCATGCATGTTATTATTATAATGAAAAACAAAAAAAGTGAGTGAAGGGGAGAGCAATATATGGCCAATTAATTCCACTAAGGGGAAGGACTAGAAGAGTTTAGAAGGTACTGATGCATTAAAAATAAATAAGAAATATCCTTTATATTTGATTCAACAATAAAAGTGAATATATTAAGCATGACCTAGAAATTCTTTTTACTATAGACAAGTTGTAGCCACTACTGACTAGGCCATGGTCAGTTCACATAAACTATACCTCTGTGGATCCACATGGCCTCATTTGTGCTCTCATCTCATGCCATCACAGGTTAAATGGGTTAATATGTGGGGAAATCCAAGAAGAAAGTGGGTTGAGGATAGTTAATGATAGTTATGAAGTTAATTTTGACTCTGGTATGTAAAATAGGTTGGATGACTAGACAACTGAAGTAAGAATGAGGAGGGTGCTTCAATCAATCGTAATAGCTAATAAGGACCTGCATAAACCAATGCAATTTAAAAATTTTCTTTACAATTGCAGCTACTCCTTGGGAAAAGTGGGTTTAGGCAATCTTATAAGTAGATATGCTAGCTGTAGGAACATAAGTGTTAGATGTAGAAGGCATCACTTCCACTGAATAGCCTCATCCATCCCTCTCCATTAAAGAGGGGCAAACTGAGCCTCAGAGATGATGGATGGAATATTGAGGTTTCTAGGAGACTCAGAAGAAGAATTTGGGCCAAAACTGAAGACTCAAGACTTCCTGACCAGCCTATTATCAAAAATGCCAGTTTGACCATTTATCAGTCTAGAACACTGTTAGTTAACTGAAGGAAAGAATGAAGAAGCAACAGGACCCCAGGGTTTGAGGAATGTAGAATCAGGAAAAACAAAATCAGTTGAAAGAAAGAAAGGGAATAATGGAAGAATGACCTTTGTCAACTCCACATTTTTACCAAGAAGTAGCCAACTGAGCCACTGTGAAAGCCAAGCCCTGCCTGTGGGAAAGAATAAATGTACATGGAACCATCTTTATAACAAAAACATATTTGCCTCAAGACCCTACACCTTCCTAACCACCAGACATCACGCATCATTTAGATTTTATTCTTCTCTGAGCATCGTTGGTTTACATCTAGTCCCTTGAAGAAGAGTGAAATCTTTGGCGTTAATGTTTTCTATCAATCATACCTTAGAATCATCATCAAGCACAAAAATTATTCCACACTAGTGTGACACATCTGTAAAGAAGTATAATTATTAAGTATATATCCATCATGATGGTTCTTTTCTGTATGAATAGGAGTTAGCCACATGACCTGTTTCCTTACCCACAAATGCAAATGGTAGTATAAACCTAATTTACTGGGTATTTTTAAAAACCTATGGCAACATGCTTTAAAATTGAAAGCTCAATTGGGTTTTAGCCTTCATATGAAAGCTATAAATTAGCTTCATATTAGGGCTGAGTACATTGGATACTTTTTCTTCCATTCTTGAGATACTTTGCTAAGAAGAACATGTTCCAGCTCCATCCATGTAAACACAAAAGAGGATATAGTTTTTAATTTTAAGTTTTCTTTTTCCTATTTGTCACAGCAGAGGTATGAAGCACAATAAACAGTGCAACATAAAACTTCTCAGCAACAGGTTGTCAGGAGGGGAGTTTTAGGGGTTTGAGTTTGTGTTAGTGAGTTGGGAGAAGGGTTAAGTAAGAGGAGCCTGTCCTGGACGGGGTGTCATATGTTGATGGGCTACTCTATGATTGTCTCAATAATTTCTTTTCAGGTGATGAGTGGGACGGAGCAAGGCAAAGCTGTGTTTTGTAAAGGAGGGGGAGAATTTCAAGCTGAACAGGAAAAGGGCATGTTTTTCATTTTTGTGGTTCATGGACCAACCTTTTTTGTCTGTGGATAATATATTATTATTATTTTTTTGAGACAGAGCCTCAAGCTGTCACCCTGGATAGAGTGCCATGGCATCACAGCTCACAGCAACCTCCAATTCCTGGGCTCAAGCGAGTCTCCTGTCTCCGCCTCCCAAGTAGCTGGGACGACAGGCACCCGCCCAGCCATCTTTTGGTTGCAGCCGTCATTGTTGTTTGGAGGGTCCTGGCTGGATTCGAACCCGCCAGTTCAGGTGTACGTGACTGGCACCTTAGCCTGCTGAGCCACAGGCGCTGAGCCTGTGGATAATCTTTTGAAATGATTTTGTGCCTCTTCACAGAGTAAGTTTGTTTGAAATTACTTTTCTGTGGAAGTGCTCTTGGTCCACAGGGGTACCGTGTTCTGGCTGTGAGAGGCAGCTCACATTTGTCAGGCTGCTTTGTCAGCAGTGGCCTTTATAACTCTACTGTCTTACCTTCCCACACTTTCCGTCCTGTACCATCACTCATTCTGTTTATTCTTTGCTCCTTTTCACTCATAAAGTCTTTGAGGATATAAAAATCTCATGGGTCTCCTTTTTAACAAAGATACATACCCGTTCTCAAAGCATCTTGCAAGTTATTACCAGGGGACGCCTAGGCCCCTAAGGGCCTATGAGGTGGGGACCACATTTGCTTGTGGCACAGTTCTGAACCCAGGGTGGCTGCAGTAAAAGGCAGTTTGGAGTTTAGAACAAGGACCAGCTCATTTCCTACAGAAATCACAACACACTTGGCCCTTTAGGCATTTGCTTCCCAAATCTTTCCCCTGACTCCTCTATTCCACGGGCCTGGTATCTTCCTCCCAGAGAATACTTTCCTCTGGGGCTGTTTCTCTTTAAAAAAAACCAAGTTTCCTGTTGGATGTCGCTCATTCATGGTTCTCTAGGGCGAGATACTGTCCTTGTCTAAGCTCATTCTCTGACCTTACTTTGGGTTTCCAGGGGGGACCCAGAGCAGGACCTGGCAGAGGAACCAGTGAGAAGGTAACACCATCTGAAGGAAGGAGGGTACCTCAGTGATAAGGAAAGGGTTGAGATGGGCGCACACACCACGGCTGAAAGATCAGAACCAGAAACATACCAACTGGTGCAAAATCAGCAGAAAAAGCTACTAGTGATTCAAAATGAGCATAAATAGTGTCCGTAAGGGAACAAGACATTGCCCGTATACTTACTTAGGCAAGAGGTGGTGGAGAGCACTGAAGTGGAAATATTAAATGTGTGAACAGTAAAATCTCCAAAATAATAAACCCAATGGAAGTGTGAGTCCCAGGTGGATACAGCTGGAAAATACTCTGGGGAAATGGAAGAGCAGAATCAGGGACTCTCCTGGGTTTGGAAAGCTGGATAGATAGAAATTGAGGGTTAAAAGCAGGAGTTTCAGAGGGTTAGCAACAAAAAAGCGAGGCTTTCTGGCACCTAAAACTGAGTTGAGCAGATAATGTGCCTGCTTCCTATGCCCACGAAGTTACTCAATCACACAGATCCCAGCCAGCAGGAGTAGAGGGACAGAGATGGCCGCTCCTGGACATGACACTACTCTCCTTTCTAGGCTGACCCAAAGCCATGGCTGGATAATGCCTGGGGTCTAACCAATTAGATCACCAGATGTCCCTCCCTGTGACAGTTAAAAATCAAGGCATTAAGGAGGCGCAGGAATGTAAGGAATTAAGCAGAAACACTCTTTTTTCCAACATTGGTTCATTTTTGATTCTTGTGATCTTTCATGTGTTCAGCAGGGGAGAAGGATGATTCCTTCAGAGGACAAAGTCATGAATGTCCTCAGGGAGCATCTGAGGTCATAAGACAGGTTTCCTGATGCCCTCCCTGCTCCTTTGTGTCTTCCTGGGACCAGAGACATAAAAAGAGCTCAGCTGTTGCAATAATGGATCAATTGCATCATTAATTTAATTACTTAAAATCCCACACTCTACACTTGGACCAAAATTCATCCTTTATGTATCCAAGTGTGTGCATGTGTATGCACTTGTGCACACATACTGGGGGGAGTGGACTTGACTATGACTATATATATATATATATATATATATATGACTATGACTTTTCTTAAATTCTGTGTCTGCACTTGTGATTAAATGAATGCACCTGTGACTTTGTAGCTATGCAGCAATTCAGTGCTTTGGAGCCAATTAGGAGACAAACATCACACGATGATCTATATAGAAGAAGTTTAATATAAAGAAATTAGTAAACTGTGCTTAAAAAGTATGGCATATAGGAAAATTCTCTATGGAATTCTCTATGGTGCTTCAAACCTCATTGGAAAAGGTGTCGAACTCACTGAGTGGCTGAGAACTTCTCTGATTTGCTGGGCTAAAGCTCTTCTGTGAACATAGGCAGAACCGGAATCACCACCCAAGAGCACGGGCCAGGTTGGAAGCTGGTAGACAGGAGGGTGCAGGAGGCCAGGGGGGCAGAGTCTTGGGCTGGAGGGCCTTTGCCTCTGGAGGATTGAGGGAGAAGACACACCTGGGGAAAGGGGGACTACCCATTGATCAATCGTAAGCAATCACGGCAGAGGTACAGACGAGAAGTTTCAGATCCTGTCTTTTCTTCTGTGAAGCTGCAGAAAGCTCGTGGGGAGGCCCAGCCTCAAGAGCAACTCGAAGAGGATGCAACACAGGGAATCTGGGCCATGGCTCCACAGGAGGTACTCGTGTCCACAATGCAAGGTCATCCAGAAACTGCTGGAGCCCCCTTTTCTTGCTACATCTCTCTGGGGCCTTCTATGAAAAAGCTTAGCTCCATGCTCAACTGAAAAACAAGTCTGAGCAGCGGTTCTCAACCTGTGGGTTGCGACCCCTTTGGACTATGTTAAAAGTCTGTGGCATTAGGAAGGTTGAGGATCACTTAAAGGAATTCCGTCCTTTTCAGGGAGGATATGTTGAAGAGTAACTTTGGAGCTGAGATTTTTGATAACTGGCAACTAGGCGCATCCATGTTGCCGTATACACAATGAATCTACAAATGCCCTGTGTGTGTCCTCTGCCTGACGATGCACCATCAAGGAGTCCTCCGGCCGGACTCAGGCCAGGACCTCCTGGACCTGAGGCTGTTGGACCTCTTTTTTCCTTCCTTCCCAGGCACAACAAACTGGCCCCAGTTCAGTCCACTTAGGTCAGGGTGAACTCCATCAATCCCACAACCATCTTTCCTGGTGTAGGATGTTGGGGGTACAGATGGGGCCCGGGAGGAAAGCAAACTGCCTAGTGGACTGGAGGCTGGGGACAGGATGAGCAAGATGTTCCCTGGAGAAAGGGCCAAGGAGGGACTGCTTTCACTTGGCTGGTAGAGGCAATACCAGCTGTGCCCTCCCTCCCATATACAGCCGAATGCCGAGTGGCCAGACCCCCAGTGAGAGGAGGGGTGTCAAGGACAGGAGATGTGCACACATCTGATCCCACTCCATCCTGACCTGAGAGTTGTGACTTACTCAAGGGCTCAGTCATTCAACTGTAAAAATGGCAGAGCACTTAGCAATGACACATTGGTCAGGACCGCTAACTGGGAAAGCTACTCCATGAGGGAGACCCAGGAAACCTTGTTACTGAAAGAACAAGGGATGAAGGCTTCAGAACACTTGAGGGATGCTCCTACTTTGCTGTGTTCCACTGGGAAGTGTGAGTCACCCCTGCCATCTTCTGGCCATGCTTAGAACTGCAGTGGGCTGAGGTATGCCCTGAGAGGGGATGACACATCCCCACCCCATCTGCGCATTCTACAGATTGCCACCTGGAAATTATTGTGTGTCAGGCTCTGGGACAGAGCCTGGGAGACAAAGGAAAACATGACTGCCTTTGTGACCTCACAATGTAATGGGGAAAGAGGACACAAATTTACATTAACACAATTTCTGCTATGAAGAAAATAAATGAAAAGCTGAAAGAAAAAGTAATGGAGAGCTCATCCAAAGACAGTGTGGTCAGGGAAGGCCTCTCTAGGTAAGAGAAAGAGTCCTGAAGTACAGAAATGCAAGGAGGCACATTCCAGGCAGGAAGAAAAGCATTGCAAATGCCAGATATGGTTAAGATCTTGACATTTGAAAGACTGAATCCAGACCCAGACAGGTCTTTTGAATTTCTCGGGGTGCCAGGCATCATGCATATAGCAGCCCTGTCTTTCCCCTTCTCCACCTTTCCTCCCAAGATGTAAACTCTGGCATGTCAATTCTGGGCTTGGAATCTGATCTCTGCATTCTGAGATCTATCCTCTGGGCTGGCGTTGGGACCTTGACCTAAGCTTTTACTTTGAATCCTGAGTTCTAAGTTCAGGGTCTGGTGCATGTCCTTAAAGTCTGGACTCAGGCCTTGTGTTTCTATGCTTGGTTCTCTGATCTCTCGCTGAGGGTTAAGAGATTAGTCCCTGTGCTCTGTCTTCTGAACTTAGACCTCAGGAATCAGGGCACCAAGGCCTTGACCTTATGTTGTGAATCCTGCAGCACAAGTCACTGGTTCTGCTCCAGGTCAAGTGGCTTTGGGGTCTGGTGGCTAGTGCTTCACTGAAGCCATTCTTCCCTGAAGTTGCTGCTATGAGTTGTGGGGTTGGGATTTTAGCTTGATTCTTCATTCCAGACCAGAAACCCAGGGATCAAGTCTTGTATCTTTATAAATAAAGAATCTTTGTGGTTATACAGACAGCTGGTATTTGCCAATGGATAGTTCTTCCTCCAGAAGTACCCTAGGAATTACGGATATGGTCAGAGATTTGTTCTGGGAGATTCAGGGGCTCAGACATACATTTTAAGGAGAGGCAAGAATTTCCTCGTCCCAATGTTTCCACCCAGCCCAGATAAGTGGATCATTACAAAAGTTTTGAGATCACCACAAAAGTCAAAAAACAGGCAAATCAGAAAGAACATTGTCAACTGTGTTCCTTGGAAGTGAAGAACGTCCCGTAACACAGTCTATTTCAAAACTTTTGTAGTGACCTCATGTATAGACAGAATTAGATACAGACAACTTTAGATCCTGGACTATGAGATCAGGGAGAGAATCTGGCTCACTGTGGTCATCCCCTAACCTGTACATTGACTGGAATATGATGGGCTCATAACAAACATTTGTCAATGAATAAATGAGTAATGAGCCATGAGAGAAAAAAAGACATAGAAGAATAAAGGGGGAAAAAAGGAGGAATAGGCACTTCTGAACATCTGATGTAGGCCTCCATGAGCCAGTTACTGAGGTGGTGAACAGTATGTCATTTGTGTGAGGGTGACAAGACTGCTCCCAGATTTATTAGGAAAATCCACAGCCTCAGAAGATGCCCAAACTCATGGATATAATGTACTATGGTGAACAGACACAAAGCAAAATTAGCAAAGTGAAAAGGTGCAAGTGGTGAAGTCTGGAGGAAATCAGATGCACGCTTGCAAGAGTCCTCCTCCAGCTGAGTCACAAAGGATGCAACAAACTGTAACAACACATGCAGAATAGTATGCACCAGGGAAGCTCATTAGAAAAACTCAGTATCCAAATTTTTATTGGATGTTGGTCATGTAGGCATTTTCTGCCTAGCTGTACCAAAATTTCAGACATTCAGAAGGAAAAGAGTTGCCTAGCACTAATTATATTGTTTGTATGACAGTTTAAGTACAGTGAGTCACTCTTACAAGTTCTGGGAATGTGGAGAACCCTTGAGAAATCCAAGTTTCCAGCAAAAGGCCAACCTTGCAAGCAAGCCTTTCTGAAGTCAGTAGTTTCAGGCCTGCTGTGTCAATTCCTTTCTGCATATTAGATATGACTGATACTCAGCCTCTGGCCTGAAAATTCTAATGTCCCTTCACTTGGTAATTCTTAATGGTTTTGATAACCCTCCAACAGTCTCCAGAGGGTAGTGCTGGGCAAATCGCAGAAATAGGGCTGGGCTTTATGTTTAGGTCTATGGGGGCCTGGCAGGAAGTTAAATGTGGGGGAGATTCTTTATAGATTTGAAAAACCCACTAACATTAGGCAAGAGAGCTTAAGATCCCATTAATCTGTGTAAATCTTGGTATTGGATGTCCCCTTTGATGGATCGGACCTGAGTACCTTTCACACTGAATGGAATTTAGTATTTCTAGGAACTCTAGGGGTCAGAGTTAATATACTCATTGCCAAGATGAGGAAAGAACTATAAATTTGCTAGACCCCAAAACCACTATGTGCCCCTTGGCCCAGACAATCTTCGGTGTGACTGCAGCTCCAACCCTGGGCACCTGCCTCTTTATGTTTTCACAAGTATGACTGATCCCCTGTGAGTTTGTCAACTGCTTTGCCCAAACTCCTTTTCTTCCAGAAAACCTCCCCTATCTTCTGCCCAGTGCTCTGCTCCTACCTTTGTTCTTTCAGTTCTTCAAAATGACAGATTCTTCTGCCTCAGAACAAGTGGTTAACAAGTGGCACCCAGCAGGGGTGCTTCTTCCTCTTCTCCTTCATAGCTTCTTTCTCCCCCTATGGGAACCACATGCTACAGAGAAGTGGATGATTTGTAAACATTTTGCGTTCCCCACCAGAGGTAAGCCTGGCATCCACTCAGTATCCCATCGTTGGGAGAAGATGGAAATCCTGATGTGCTCTATGTTCTGGATAAATCAAACCCTGTGATCAGTAAGTAATTTCATTTGCATCAGAATCAACCATAGGATAAGAAAAGCTTCAGTGTTTATTCCAAGAACAACCAATGTATGATCCTGAAAGAAAGATACAGGCTCTGGGAGAGGAAATCAAATTCATCCAAACACAAATGGAAGAAGCCAAGATGCACACACATACTTAAAACTATCATAGAAAATGGAAGAGTCTAAGGATCTCCATATGGGCAGCGAGCACTGGTATGATGAGTGAGTGCTGGTATGTGCAGGATAGTTAGTGCAAAATCAAGGAACTGACAGCTCCTCTGGGGTCGGGGGGGGGGGGAACATCAGTGATAATGTCCAGTCAGAGAATGAAGATCATGTTGATAACTAGTCAAGGTTGATCCAAGAAGAAACTGTTTTTTAACTTTTTTCAGAAGCAATTGGGCATTTTTTTTAAACAAGGGAAAGTAAACTTTAATAATCTAACAACATAGACTAATCACAAAAGCATTATGAATGAAAGTATATAGAGAAGGATATGCATGATTCCCTTTATATAAAAGATAAGATAATATATACTGTCAAAAACCAGATCAGTGGTTATCAAGGGATCAGAGGGAGTGATGGATTTCAAAGAAGAATGAGCAAAACTTTTATAGGTGAAGGGAACTTTCATTATCTTGATTGCAGTGTTTGGATTTCTGCACATATATTTATGTCAAAACTTATCAAATTGTGTGCTTAAATATAGTCAGCATATCATATATAAAATATATCTTGATAGAGCTGTAAGTAAAAGAACATAGATAAATATTGATATTAATCTCAAGTTAATAACACTCATATTACAGCATTTTGGGTAATATTTTCTTATGCCTAAAACATTTTTGGAATTGTATCATAAAAGAAACTGACAGAAGGCAGAGTCAGGAGGTGGTTAAAGACATCTTCTTTGCAGCTGCTGGTGGTGAGATGGGGAGAAAGGACTCCAGCCACCTCTGACTGGGGAGCCTTGCCTGGAAGATCGCATCACAGGAGAGCGGGGAGGCAGCCAGACTCCCGGAGCCAACAGAGAGGTTGGGAGCAGTGGAGAACTGGCACAGAAAGCAAATGCCTGCATGCCCCCAGAACCCAGCTGGTGTGGCAGTGGGTTTTAAACAGAGGCGGCCAGTCTGGCAGACATTTTTTGTCCTGTGTACTTGCCTCCCTATGTGGAGACAGCTTGGGTGAGCAAGTGGTCTTAAATAGTGCCCAGTGGCTGGGACTGAGCTACCAGGCAGAGCGAAGCTCCTGTTGCCTGTCTGCTGGCAGTGCGCCACCATTGTGAGAGAGCCACCTGGGAGGAGCAGCCTGCAGGCTTCCAGTGCCAGGCTGGTCCTGGCATGCCAGCTCAGCTGGGAGCCACCACTGGGGAGACTCAAGTGAAACTCTGATTTCTGAGAAAACCACTTTGTGGTCAAGGGGCACTTATTGGGAAGTTCAAGGCTTCTCTCCTAAATAGGTTGACTAGAGCTTGAGGCTCTGAATCCTGTGGGGACTGAGGGAAAATAAATCAGGAAGATGGAACTGGGAAGCCTTAGAAACTAGGTAGAAAACTAGGCCCTCATGTTCCATAGCTGTATCAGCATCTCATTCAACATCTCCTAACACCAGAGCATCACCTATTGTCCAGGCAATATTTATCTATATATATATTTTTTCAATTCTTTCCCCCCCAAGTGTTTTGTTTTTGTATTTTTAATTTTTCATTGTTTATTTCTTTAATAGTAATGGCTTTTTTTTTTTTTTGGTTGCACCTGTCATTGTTGTTTGGTGGGCCTCGGCTGGATTCGAACCCACCAGCTCAGGTGTACGTGGCTGGCACCTTAGCCCGTTGAGCCACAGGCGCTGAGTCAATGGCTTCATTTTTGATATAGTTTTTCTGCTCCTTTTATTCCTTCTCCCCCACGGGTTCTTTTCCTTAGGGTTTATTTTCTTATTTGCTTGTTTTGTTTAGTTTTCTTATATTTTTATTTTTACTTTCTCCAATAATAAGGGCTTCCTTTTTGCTATGGCTTCTTTACCCCTTTTATTCCTTCTTTCCTTTCTATTGCTTTCTTTCTCTCTCTCTCTTTGTACAGATTCCTCCACTTTTCTTTCCCATATAAATTTCTCAAGTAACAACTAAGATATACCCTCTTTGTTTACATCTTACCAAATTTTACTTTCCATTTTTTAAATATATTTTTATTATCATCATCTTCTCTTTTTTTCCTGATCATTTTATTCTTTGCCAATCTATATTGCATTCATGGGACAGACCCTCACCCTGAGGCCTGAGGCCTGGACTGGACCTGACTCAGGGAAAACTTGATCCCCCAGTCTAGAGTGGGATCTAGCTGTGGCCTTCAGATGACATTATTGGTAGGTCCCCACTATGACATATTGCCATTTTTTTTTCTCTATTTGATGGAAGTGGGGTTTTGTTTTTGCTCAGGCTAGTAAGGACCTCCTGATCTCGAGGGACCCACCCATGCCAGCCCCCCAGAGGCTGGAAATTACAGGTGTGGGTCAAAATACCACATCTCTCATCTCTCTCTTTTGGTTCTTCTCTTCTATTTTGACAATCTTTCTTTTTTCTCCCTCCCTTTTTCTTTTTCTTTTCTCTTTTTCTTTCTTTTGTCCCTTATTGCTCTTCACTCTTCTCCTCCTTTGGCCCTATAACAAAAGGAGACATTAACACCTGTGTTTCTCAAGGGGTCTCAGGGTCCTCAGCAGTCTTTTTCAAATCCTTTTATCTGTTGAAGGACAAAATTACAAGAAATTTAGTTTATAGATCTCAATTGGCTTTACTGGAATTCTCAAATAAACTTCAATAAATGAAGTATTTGGATGAGGTCGGCAGAAGAGTGGCTTTATAAACCTAGTAAGAAGAAAGCCAAAGCAAAGAATAAAGAGGTGAAATCAGGCATTTTAACATTGAAGAGAGAGGTAAATATCAATTCTATACCAAAATTGCAGAAGATGAGTAGAGAAAAACTAAACTGACAAGTCATCCGAAAAGGGTGCAACTGAAGAATCCTCAATCAAAAGGTCAAACCATATCTTAAAGAGGGAGGAAATAAAATAAGTGAACTTTACCAACAGAAAGAAGTAAATGCTATCTGTCAGGTTATTACCTGTCAAGGCATATCAGGACTAACAGCAAGAGGTGGGATGTTCTGAGGACAGTCACCCAATGAGCCGTAAAAACGAGCTAGAGACCTAAGAAAGCAACTCCAGGATATCAAACAAAAGCTGGAAATTCCATTTCTTCTTCTTCTTTGGGCAGATTTTATCCCTAGAACTAAAAGCTCATGATAATTGAGAATTTGAGAGGCTGAATAACATCTCATTATTGCCAGACAGGAGGGTGCAGATTTAGATCAAGAATAAGACGGAAATTTAACTCCAGCCTCTGGACGTGGATTCTCTAGCATTTGATGAGCACAGTGGAACATTTGGCAGAGGGAAATTGCTCCCAGGTGCCTAGGCATGAGCCACTGAAAACGAAGTCAAATCAAGTGAAAAAGTAGTCAACTCATAGGAAGCAGAACTAGGACAGGCTGTCAGAAAGACAGGAACGAATTATTGATTATTTACTTGAGCCTCTGGGTCTAGCCATGCCTGACCCTAGGGAGTCATGGACTTTGATTACCAGAGACAGAGTCCTGCTCCCTACTCTTTGTGTGTTTGTTTGATGATTTCTGAAAAATGGGTACAAAAGGTATCACATACATTATTTCTTATATAAATTCTCTAAATAACCTGGTAATTTAGGTAGGACAATGACTGCATATTATTCAGTTTTCCTTCCCACAGTGCTCAGCACATACTTTGAGGAAAACTACTGTCTGCTAAATGTAATTGAGCTAGAACAAAACAGGTGATTGACCACTGTTAATAACTGATTTAATTTCATCCAAGCAGGACAGAACTTTTAAGTTGGTATGTCTCCTGTAGAGCATTTCAATGAAGGTAATGCCATTGCTCAGTTCACTTAAAGGAAGCTTCTTGGAAATTAGTCTTCACAGTCTGAAGCTCTGATATTGTTGTGGTGGTTGTTTTGTAATTAGTCATGATAAGTCTTATGATGGATCAATTAATTTATATGAATAGCTGAAAGTTATACATGTATACAGCCAAGTTTTGTCATTAAAGAAAAAAAAGGCTGATAGTTTGAGTGTGGAGAAAAGAAGAGAACAGGGGTAATTCTTATGAAGTATCTACTATGTGCTATATCCTATGATATATATTATGCATACACACCTGATAATTTTTATTGGATGCCAGGCAATAAAATAAGTATACTCAAGTAAATATCCTAGTTCTGTTTTCTCTGAGTTGACTGCATAGACACACAGTATTAATGCTATACATACAGTTCTTTATTAGCCCTCTTATAAAACTAACCTGGTATTATCAATATCCACATCATAAATTATGTATTTCCTTAAGTGCCAGAGTATTGTTCAAACTAAAGACTAACTGTAACTTCAAAGACTGAAGTTTGCTTTCACACTCTTCTGCCTTTCTGCAGTTATAGTTTTCATTTAAAGCCAGGGTGTAACCATAAAGTAAAGAGACTTAGAAATTCTCTCAGCCTTTTCAAAAATCATCCAGGCACAAGGTTTAAGTACAATGCCAGGTTTACTGGGGAAGCAAAGAGTGAGTAGCATGCATGTTGTCCCTTAGGCTCTCATAATCACAGAAAAGTGTGCCCCTTGGAGAGTACCCCAGGAGGGGGAGCCACTTCTCTCACCATGGAGATTTCATACTTTTAGAGAAATAAGGAGGGACCAGGAATACTCAGCTTGGCATGTGACACAGCAAGATTTCTGATTATGAGAAATGACTTTGTTTGTAAAAGCTGGTGACTAGGGCTCAAATGTCATTTGCATAACAATACTAGGTCCTCCTAGTGAACTTGCTGCCCTTCAGCTGAGCAACCTCAGTCAAGTTCAACTGTAAGAGTGGAAGAAAGTGAGGCCACCAGGACTATCAGTTTACAGTCTCTGTCTCCTCAGAACAGGTGTCGTTTCCTGACTACAGAATCTGAATTTCTTCTTGCCTTATTGTCCCTTTATTCCATCATCTTCTTGTTTTATCCTCTACCCCTCATAGCTTATTTCTGGTTTGCTGATCAGGCTTTGATTGCGTCAGTTTTGATCCAGCTTCCCCAAAGGCTACAGGGATCAATATTTCATTGCGTGCATAAATCAGTCTATCTCTGCCCATGGATTGGAAACCTCTGATTTATGTGTGGCAAGAGGGGAAAGGCTTCTGTGGGCATACTTGTTCTAACCTATGGCCCACCTGGAAGCAGGATTCACTGTATACTTCTAAATAAATTCAACCCACTGATAGATTAATATGAAATAAATAACTATGTGAAGACTTGTGGGCTATTCATAAGTTATAATTAAACTTATACATCATCAAATTTATCTTTCTTCCCTTTCAGCCAATTATTTTTCATTTTCTTTGTACATTTTCCTCTCAGAGATAATCTAATCCCCCTCTATGGGCCTAACCAATTCCTTTTTCACTTAGTGTGTGAGTATCCCATCAGTAAAAGTGGAGTCCTTTGAGTTGTGTCCATCTATTCTTCCAAAAGCCTACACCGTGTAGGGCCTTAGCCGATCTCTCTACATCTGCACAGGAAGTTATTGTTTTTTCCCTTGGTGCCACTTCTTTGCTTGTCTGGGTTGCCTCCATTTCTACATTGGTTCCTGTCTTTCTTGCACACATCAAACTCCCAACTATTATCTGGATACCATCCTGTGATCAGGCTAACTAGATAACCAAACAGATATTTGACTTGGAAAGGGCATTTGGGGTTAAAAAATCAGAAAACATGCAATTGTTGTCTCAACTTTATTATTTTTGCATCCTTCTGGAGACATAGGTTCCTGACTTGTGGAACTAGAGAAGTGAGGATGATTCAGAAGGAGGATTTCCAAGGCCCTTTCCAAAAGTACAGCAAATTTAAATAGCACATTTGCAATTTAAATAGCACATGTGTCACAATTATTTTTGCACAACTATCATGGAATATTATCTAGTAACTGATAAGGATGATTATTTATTTTTCAACAAATTTCAAATCTTTGCACCTAAAACTGCTGGATGATCAGTTTTACATTATGAGAGAAAAAAGTCCAACCTTTTCTTTTTATTTTTTTCCCTACCATTGAACAGAGGAAGTATAAATAGCAAATACATTTGTATTGTCAGTTTCAGTGAGGTATTGTATTTCTTTGTATGAGAAAAGATTTAATAAAGATTAAAACAATCTTAGAAAATTTCTTTTATCATCCCTTTCATAAGAAAAGAGCAAATCGGTCAAATCTCCACCTTCCTGATGTAACTAAACATTCCTTGTAGATTCCATCCCACTTTCGTTTAGAAGGATATTAAAGAAGAAGGCATACTCCCTGCAGCCTTACAAAGCCAGTTAGCAATAAACAATTTCTGCGGAAGTGGGAAACGCAAATAAAAGAGTCAATTTTTGATATGCAAAAGAATAATTTTGTAAGTTGAAGAAAGAATATGACTTTCCAATTCTTGAAATTTTAGTATAAACTCTAAGGGCTGAAATATGCTATGCTCCATAGATAACTACAGCAGTATATTCCCATCCATTTGATAAAGTCAATATTATTTTTAGTGATATGACATTTCCTTTTCCGATCCATCTGTATCCTCTTGTTGCACATATGTAAAACTGAATGATTTCTGAATGTCTGATTGAATCATTTCTTGTTTGACATATCATCCTGCCAGAAAACTGAGAAATAGCAATATATTTGTTTATGAGGTATATGAAAAATGGCAGCATGACATCCTTCATGATCGTAAGTAAATATGACTCACATCTGTCTGTGTGTATGTGTGAATTGTCAAATGTATTGTAGTAATTTATTTTCAAACACAAGGCTGGACTACTAAGCTCATGAACTTACACTGGAAAAAGTGCTACCTAACTCATTGCTGAATATCACTATGGTCACCTTCAAAGTTCTTCCCTTGGGAAACTATACACTGTGCCAGTGCCTAGTCCACTCTTCAAAGAAAGGTTGGAACTCCTTTTCTAGAGTGGCCATCAAATCTGTCATCCAATGAGACACTGAAAATTAAGTTCACAAACTAATTCTATAAAAAGTGCTATGACTATGAATTCAGCACTTTTTTTTAGGGTAAGTTCAGGAACTGAATTTTCATATTTCATATTAGGAGCAAGGTAGAGACTTTGTCATCTCTCTTAAAGAAAGGCAAATATAAAAGAACAGCTAGAATTCATACCCCTAGTTTAAAAAGTCTTTTAGAGAATACACATTGCACATGTTTGAGATTTCAACAACTACAGTCTCGTGACATTAATTCAGATGGTGCAGGTGGACTGAACAGGTTAGTTGCTCTAAATTCATACCAAAGTGAATAAAATAATGTGTTTTCTCGTGTTTACTTACATTCAGAGAATCTGGATGGCCTACATTTAAGAAATAGGCCAGTTCATAAAAACATCAGCCTAATGTGTATTCTTTACAAGAAGTATTTTGAACAGGGTTAGGAGATGAAAGATTTTGGAAATTTCCTTTGCTTTGAATAGTCCTGTATGCTAACCAAATTATGTTACTTTTTTCTTTGATCCACTTATTTATCCTTCATAGATGGCATTGGTGCTCATTGGAGGTTTTTATAAAGAAAAGGAGGATGAAGGGGAAAATACTACTCTGGCTGGAAAAATTCTTTTGATGATGTATCAGTTTATCCTTATCTTTTATAAATAACAAGACATAAATATGTGTATGTAATAAGTTACCGTGTTTGCTTTTTGATTATATTTTACAAAAAGTTTCTGAAATGGACTTGTTTTTCTTTTACTTTTTAAATTCAGAAAATATTCCCATGTAAGCTTGTCAATGCTATTAATTTTTTTCATAAACTTTCTATAGAGAGAGGAAAACAGTGAACTAAGTTCTACAATATGAAGGGAATTATAGATCACTCCTCATATAATCTTTTGGTGTGATTTCACCTAATTTCTATTCCTAATATACTCAGAAGTTCATTATAGCAACATCCTTGTACTTTAGGTTTCAATTATGACATATAAAGAGTTTGAAAGTCCAGCTTTACAATAAGAAAAAAACTGAACGCATTGAAAATCAATTACCTTTCTGGGCCCCGGTAGAGAATTGAAGTCAGAGGGCAAATCTCTATCTTGAAATGTGGAGAGAAAGGTGAATACAGAGTGGGGCTGACATCAGCTTACCTGGAACAGAAGCCGTGGAGCTAAGGAACTGCAAGGATCACTGGAATGGTAATTTTGCAGTTTTTGGCCAGGGTCGGGTTTGAACCCACCACCTCCAGTATATGGGGCTGGTGCCCTACTCCTTGAGCCACAGGCACTGCCCCGGAATGGTAATTTTGATGACATGCTGGAGGCTAAATGGGAAGAGCTGGAGAATGAGAACATCCTGGGAGTCTTTCTCAAGAGGACCCCCTGTGCATTCTGGAGTTTCACCTCTAGGAACCACATCAGATGCCCCCACCCCCCACAAAAGTCACCTTAGCATGAGCAGGAAAAAGTTAATCATTTTGAAATATCACTAGTTTGTTCATTGTAACAAAGTCCCACCTTCTAGTGAAAAAAAGATTTTATCTTATGTCCTCAGCAGGGCAATTACCTAACTTCATCCAACCATAGCTTTCCTGTCTCACCTAAGTGGGAAGACAAAAAAAAGGTAAGAAACACCTGTGAAAATCATAACCCATTGCAGACCCACTGAAAGACTGAGATTTAGTCATAAGATTAAAGAATGCTCTTCTTCCCCTCCTCTTGACCACCACATCAATGGGGCTTCAGTAGAATAACAGTGGATTTGTACCTGAAAGAGCTACATAATTTGGACTATTTAAGAATGAGTACTTAGAAAAACTCAAAGACAGGCAGTAGCTGTAGCTCAGTGGGTAGGTTGCCGGCCACATACACTGAAGATGGCGGGTTCGAACCTGGCCTGAGCCTGCTAAACAACAATGACAACTGCACGAGAAAAATAGCCTAGCATGTGGCAGGTGCTGTAGTCCTAGCTACTTGGGAGGCTGAGGCAAGAGAATTGCTTAAGCCAAAGAGTTTGAGGTTGCTGTGAGCTATGATGGCACAGCACTCTACCGAGGGGACCATAATGAGACTCTGTCTCAAAAAAATAAATAAATAAATAACAAAGACAACAGCAAAGACAAAACAAAAACATTAAAGGAATTATAAGACCCTGGCACCTAGAGCTACAGCAAACATTTAAACATAGTGAGACTCTTAGCCAGATTAATACACAACCTCATACTAAAGGTCTATCTACCTCAGTTCTTTTGACCCGATATATTGTGTCCAGGTTTGAACATAAAATCACAGGCATGCTGAAAAGCAAGAAAAACACAGTATGAAAAGACAAAGCAAGCATAGGAATAAGACTCAGTTATGACATAACTATTGCACTTCCCAGAGAGAAAATTTAAAATAACCATGACCAAGATGTTAAGAGTTCTAATGGTAAAAGTAGACAGCATACAAGAACAGATGGGTAACATAAGCAGAAATCTGAGATTGAGAAATAGCCGTGAAAACCAAATGAGCATTAGAAATGAGGGCCCACTTGTTGCTGTAGCCCTGGACTAACCATTGCGCATATATATTACAGACACCCTTTACCTCCTTGCATGTGTCACCTTTGGGCGGCATGTGTGGGGAGAGGTGAGGCTATACAATTGTGTAGGGTGCAATTAGTTTACAGTTGGACCGGAACAGCCATGTGCGTATCTCTGGGGAAACTGCAAGTCTAGTCTTGACCAATCTTGCCCAACATAACAGCAATGGAATAAATAATCATTTATAATAATGCTGTTTAAAGTTTGAAACTCCTCTGGTGGCACTCAGGCCCAGCTTAAATATTGATGGTTTTCCTTAACATAATTAGCTAGACAACCTCTCTTGTCCATATAATCAAACGATAAGGGAATTTTCCCCAAACTAAGGCTCTTGGACAAATCTTCTCATCCAATCTTGAGAAAAAGTGTTTCTCTGTGAGCGTAAGCAGGGCCCTGGTGAGCGCTACCTCGGGGGTCCTGAGGGCCCTGATGCTGCCTGCCTTCTCTTATTCCCCCTGCATTGTACCTTTGGCTTGTAGACTCTGTGGAGTCTTGTAAGTCTTTTTAATAATGTGATTCAGTAAAATATTTGTAATAACAGGTATTTTCCAGGGTAACCAACTGGAGGTTCACAGTCTGTTCATATCCTCTCAAGGTATTCAAACTGGTGAAATCTTTTCACTGGCAAACCATCATAGTTATGCAGAAAATATTAAATGCCGATTCATCTGTTAGAACCAGAATCTGAAACTCCATAGTGGAGGCTGGCAGCTCGTACCTGCAGAACTCTGGCCAGGTGGTTCTGATGGTTAGCCTGGTTTACAAACCACAGCACACACCCTGGAGCTCCTCCGTTATCTCAAGCTCCACAGCAGAAATAGTTTTATATGCTGTGAGAAACAGTCCAACCCACGTGAGTAAAAATGTGCAGTGCAAATGAATTGAGGCCAAACAAAAATGCTGGGTTAAGCTCTTGGTATTTATTATTCTTTAAACTTTGATGTCAAATTGCTTGGTAAGCTATAAATGCTTACAAATGTTGCTATCAACCTCCAGATACATTATTACAAAATATTGTGAAAAGTAATAGAAAGGAAATGTAATTATTATACAATGATCTTATTGGTCATGTCTTATAACCAGGAAAAGTATTGTAACTTATGTACAATGATTTATACACATTTAGAGCCAGAGTAGCCTTCCTAGGCTTATAATGTCAGCTGTGGGCCAGAAATGGTATTGGAATTTTTTTCTCATCATGGCACTGATCTCTGTGATCAGAAACATGCTGTTGGGAGCATTTATGCCACCACTGGTCATACATTTCTAAAATGACTTTCCTTCTCAGCAATTCATTTCATTTTGTTTCAGTTAAATGGTATCATGATGAAATAACTTTATTTACAGTCTTGGGCCTTGGGGGAACCGGTTCCAGGGTCCCCCATGAACACCAAAGTTTGCTCAAGTCCTTATAATAAAATATTTTTAAAAAGCTACAATCATCCTCCTTTGTACTTTGTCATCCATAGATTATTCATAATACCCAACAAAATGTAAATGCTATATAAATAGTCGTTATAATATATTGCTTAGAAATAAAGACAGAAAAAAGTTTGCTTAGGTTCTATAGAGGCACAACTTTTTAAAAATATTTTTGTTCTATAGTTGGCTGAATCCACTGATATGGAATTCAAAAATGTAGAAGATCTACTATATTTAGTTTTATTTCCTATTTTAGTGAGATGAGCAAACAGAAAAAAGACAAGTAAATTATTACGGTCTGAGTGACAGTGCAATGCTGTGATTAAAAGCCCTGATTTTAGACATGTCTGTGGACTATCTGGTTCAAGTTCTAACCACTTTAAGACCCTTGACAAAGTGCTTCATCTTTCTATCTTAACTCATACTCACGATGCTAATAACAACATCCAATGTTATAGGGATTATAAGAGTTAAAAATGTTAAGATTTTTGTAGGGAGCGGTAATTATTTAGTAATTACATAATAACTGCAGTTTAGCTAAGTGTTAGCTATTAAAATAATTATTCATACATTCTCTTCTACCTTCAATTATAACCTCCCTCACTCATAACCCCCTTCAATGGGTCCAGAGGGCCAAAATAATTGATTTGGAACCAAAGTGCCCTAATGTGTTATACAAGGTGTACATGAAATTAATTCTTAAGAAGCTATAAAGATAAAGATGAAAAGATAACAAACCTTGCAAAATATTCACTCCTTAAGAGCACATAATGTTTTTGTCTCTCTTTGAGGAAATGGAAGTGCAAAAATTATGTTCTGTGATGGAGTCAGATATAGGCTTCTATGTTTACAAGACAGAATTTTTATTTGTTTGTTTTTGGTACTTCTGTACAGGCAGACAGGAAGATACTATCTTCAATAAAGAATTAAAATATTATTCTGTGAGAAATAATTCTAAGGCAGAACTGAGGATCTAGTCTGCAGCATTCAAGAAATAAATTTTGGGGTCTAGGCACAGTGGCTCGTGCCTGTAATCCCAGCACTCTGGGAGATCAAGGTAGGCAGATGGCCTAAGCTCATGGGTTGGAGACCAGCCTGAGCTAGAGAGAGACCCTGTCTCTAAAAATAGCTGGGCATTGTGGTGGGCTCCTGTAGTCCCAGCTATTTGGGAGGCTGAGGCAAGAGGATCATTTGAACCCAAGAGTCTGAGGTTGTTGTGAGCTATGACACAACAGCACTCTACCGAGGGCAACAAAGTGAGACTGTTTCAAAAAATTTGGTCTTTTCTTGTTGATTAATTTGGGTTCTCTGTAGATTATAGTTATCAGTCCTTTGTCAAATTCATAGCATGCAAATCTCTTCTGAAATAAACTAAATAAATAATTATATTAACTAAACCTAAAGAAAAAAGAAATTTGGGTTATAAAAACATAAGTTCTATATGTTTACATTTCAGATTCTGGCTGTACATGTGATGTTATAGGCACATCCAGGAATGAAATAATCATAGTAGCTGTTCATAATTTTTTCCAAAGATGTCTATCAAATTGCCCAGGAACCTAAGGAGGCCCGTGATGGCAACAGACCTGGAACCTCAGCCTGGCCAGACACAGGCCCTCCCAGTCCCCCAGAGAAAGTGAAGCCCACTGCCCTGGGCCCGTAGAATTTGGATTCTGCCTTCCAGCTGCACTGACGCTGTCCTTCTCTCTGACCAACTCTTCCCTCCACCTTGGGTCCAGACATCCAGGACTTATTTAAACTCTGTTGCAAGTGCAATAATCCTGACCCAGTGCCCTCACTGACCAGAAAAAAACAAAAAACATTATGTTTATCAAATTAGGGGCTTGATGGAAAGCAGAGGACTCACTCAGAAGACTGACTGTTTTATTAAAGCAGAGCTATTTACAAAACTCCGGACAGGTTAAGGAATGAACAAGGCATAGTGAAGCACTCAGCCTCAGGGACCCAAGGGAAGGGGTGAAGGAAGGCAGTTCAGGTTAAGAGTCAGAGTCACCTGGAGTCCCTGCCAAACTACAGGTGGGCAGGAAGCGAGTGCTGGTGTGGAAGGGGAGAGACGGGGTATGGTGACAATACTCATCCTGCTTCTTTTTTCTTCTGCTTTCTGGACTCCGGCCAGCCAGCACTCCCTATTGGTTAAACATAACAAAAAGCCAGGGGCCACAAGGAGTAGCTCAAATAGGGCACAGAGTTATGTAGGTAAGCAAGAAATAAACTGCCGATACTGGTGAGATTCTGCTGGCAGCATCATTGATCTGTGTTTGTGGTCCAGACAGAAACTTTGGATTCAAGGGAAGCTACACCATGAAATGGCATGGCCTCCTGCCCTGGGTATTCATCCCACTTTAGATACTTAACTAAATTAGTTAGAATTCAATCCAACTTTACTTCAGGAGTATGTCCATTGGGAAGAAATAGTCTAATCCAGATTTATGCCGTAAAAAATATGGTATAAATGAATTAAATTCACAGAAGATGGTGGATATCCTTCTTAATGTATCCTTATAATTTTAGCATTGCAACTAAATTAAACCTACTGTATTAAAATTAAGTACTATAATCTCTTTGATAAGTTAAGGTCTGAAGTCTCAACTAATTGACAGGAGAATTCAGTGGCAAAGAGAAAAACTGTCTTTAAAGGTAGTCATTCATTCAAATGGCCTAAGTTTCCCTCAACAGAAATTTTCTTGATAATTCCTACTATTCTACATGATTTTTCTCCTGGCCTTTTAGGCATATGACAAACTCACAGGATTGTTTTCCCGAGGCTAAAGACAGGAAAACTCTATCACATGGAAGAAATGAAAAAAAAAAAGAAAGGCATAGATTTTGGAACTAGGAACTGTAGGCTTGACTCAGACTCATTAAATATTTGATCTTTCACAAATTTGTTTACGGTTTTATAATATCAATATTCTTCATCAATAAAGATGGGAAAACTTTACTTCTAGAGCTGTGGTTAGGATTAAATGAGATAAAGTGTAGGAAAATGTCTACTGTAGTGCCTGGATCATAGTATGCCTTCAGAAATGTTAGTTTCCTTTCTTTCCTCAGCAAATATTTTCTATCACTTCTTTCAGAACTTCCATCACGTAATACATCTTAAATTAAAACATGAAGTCTCCTAAGTTGTGCCTACCTCTGAGTATATGCCTAATAACTCTAAGTCTATACTGATCATGATTGGATTACTGCCCCAAAGTACAGAAGCTTTGCTTATAGTAAAATGGAATAGATGTGTATGCAAATAAAAAAATATGCTCTACAAATGAGTAGAAAGATAGTAAGAGCTGCAGGATATTAGACTGACTCTTGAAAGCCAGCATAATGTTGATGGCCTCAGAATAGAGGTGAGGCCAAGGCTTAGGCCACACAAATAATGGGAGTATCTTAACATACATGCAAGGTAGAGAAGATCACTCCAGGCCTGCAAAGTAGAACAGATGAGTGAGCAAGGCATGCTCTGATGAGATGATAAATGAGACTGAGTTGAAAGGAAGATTCATGAAATAGAGAATAGGAATGGTGTCTCCTAGATATAAATTAATTTGGGGATGGCTTCAAAGGTTTATTGAAGGCCTTGGAGCATTTTACATGATGGATAAAATAAGTATTTAAAAAAATAAGACTAAAATCATCTTGGGTGAAATTGAATCTACGTCCTAATTTACTAAAGTATATTAGGAGGCCCTTCATTAAATCTTGGCATCAATTGAAAATATTTTGAAAGTTTCTTGTTAAGATATGTTTACATGAGTGTAGTATTTTGTCAATATAAATAAAAGTTTGATTGACTTCAAATTCTTCAGGACAGTTTTTTTTTCCTAACAAAGCTAAGGAGATAGCTGGCTTATGGTATGAAAAGTGAATGGAATTAGGAGAGGGAGGAACTAGGGCTTTGGATGCTCTTTTTATTCCCTATGAACATTGGAAAACTGTGAGATTTTGAAAAGTCTTTGGCATCAATTAGAGATTGACTTTGACTGAGTTTGATTCAATGCTATCATTGACTGGTTGTGCTACTTTGAGTTAGTTATTCAACTTCCATAAATGTTAGTTTTTTCATGGGGTAGGTGAAATAAATTAAGTCTACTTCTCATGGTCATTATAGTAAGTGAAATACACAGGTGTGCCATCATGCCTGGCACATAGTGCATGCTCATGGATTTAGTTTCCTGGTTGGTAAATGACGGTACCAAGTAGAAAGGCCAGAGGAAGTTTACTTCCATAAAGATGGTTGGGTAAATTCTCATGATAACAATTAGAAACTAAATGTAGTTATTACTTTTTACATGTTTGCTAAGGAAAATTAAAATTGTATGGATCAAGAGGAAACTCTAGTTATCACAATTAGACTCCTTTTGCTTTAAATACGTTTTTTGAGTGACTTATCTCTATTCCTGTTAATGGTTCCATGGCTCTTACCCTGTCCAGAGGAAAGGGCATTGGTATGACCACAATACGCACATATCTTTTTATACAAGTAGCTATTTCTCACTACCTCCTTGATTTGGAGAGGAAGTTCAGACTTTTCATTTTATAGCTGGGAGCCCAAGGTGAGAGATTAAGTACCTTCCTCATTATCGATCTAAGATAAGGATGTTCAGCTCACTGAACCATGAGCCAGAGGCTTTTTTGTGCAGAAAGAGAATTTTGACGTGAATTGCAGTTTGTGGGATATGAATTTCAGCACTAAATTACTGTAGTAGTCACTGTTGACCGCTTGTTGAAAGTTAAATCAAATCACTACTACTGGAAAAAATCTGTTACCTTACAAAGCAGAGCAAAAATTCTGAAGTTTATAGGTTTCATGTGAAAATTACATACTGCTGTCCATACCATGGGTGAAGCTTTAAGAATGTTTGGTAATTGGGTAGCTTAGTTTATGGAGCCACAGAAACAGATTATAAGGTTAAGGATCTACTTTGTTAGACTCCAAGTTGTTCATTAAGCGGGTAAGAGTAATGTTATATACTTTTTGGTTCTTTTTGCTTTTGTCCTAGTAATATTTTTGTTCCCTACATCCCACCAACCAGCTATAACTTGACATTAGCCATAGAAAGTAAAAACTCATTTAGGCTTAACCGAGAGCCACTTCCTTAAATGATGGAAGTGCTTTTCTGCCTTTTGAACAATAGGTGGCAGAAGTGCTCTTGTTAAGTTTTGCTGAGCTGTCAAGGAGGCAGCAACGATGAGCTCTCTTAATTAGTCACCCATACACATGAAAGCCACCAGAATGTTCTAATCGAAAGAGACATATACTCTGCAATCCCCAGAGAGCTTGTTTTTGCAATATAGACAGCTTGGCCAGGGATGCTTTTAACGACACTTGCCTATTCATTTCAGTAATGGAACGGAGGCGGCCAGAACTCTGCTGCCCATTCATCAATAGTGAGTATTAGGAGAAAAGGAAATTTGGATTTAAACCCATGTCGTGTTCGCTACTTAAAAATCTCTGCTTATGAGTCTAAATGTCCAAGAAAAGACTCACAGAAAAAGACAGCTTACTGCACCTTTTTCTCTCTCCTAGCTAAGGAGAGAGACGGTTTACTGCATAGCAGAGAAACTTTATTACAGAATGGGCTTCAGTAATAATAGAATCTAGTCCGAGTGGTATTCGACTGCAACCATGCCTCAATATCATCTATGTTACTTTTTAAAATAAATGCAAGTTTCTGGACACCACCATGAGTCGGAATCTCTGGAACGTCTGCAATGAAAAACAGGTGATTCTGCAATACAGACTTTTACCCTTGAGTCATGTTTGCAACTCCAGAATCAGAGTCCGTGTACACATGGTAACTGCCGTAGGAGCATCACAGAACCCAGCCCCACACTGATGCTTTCTCTCGCCCTAACGGGATGTGAAGTCTTGTCACTGGACGCTCCTGTGTCAGACTCATGGGCTAAGTGTTAACAGGACTGTGGGATGTAAGCAGGTTACAGAGTCTGGCTTCATAGACCTGAATAGTTTTGTACATTTTCAAAAGCAGTGAGGAAACCACTGACTTAAAGCCTGACTTTCTCAGGGTCGAGAGAAGTTTTTGATTTTAATACTGAAAAACGCTGACTTGAGCACAGTATAGCACTGCCCTGACCCACCTGGGGGGAACAGGAGAATGGGATAGTGATGTTATCAGGAAGGAGAGGGTTTTAATCAGGGATTTGGGGGTCCACACAGCATCTCGGTCGTATCTCAGCACTGCCTTGGCCAGCCAGGTTTCTGCCAACTACAGAGGAGTCAGTTATAAGGATGTAATTTCGAAGGCAGGGATGGGGAAGCTGAATCTAGCAGTTTCAATGGTGCGTTTAATCCCTGGGGGATCACAGAGCAGAGTCAGGGCTTTTCATCCGGAACATTCACTTTGTGTACAGGTCTTAGGGGTTTATATCGTTGTTGCTGAGGCTCTAACACACTAACACACTGAAATGAAAGGTTAAAAAGTGAAAAGTTCTATCAATCAGCCAAATGTGTGTGAGCCCAATCTGCTTGATTATACATTTCTTTTTTTTTTTCATTATTATTTTTTTTGTAGAGACAGAGTCTCACTTTATTGCCCTCGGTAGAGTGCCGTGGTGTCACACAGCTCACAGCAACCTCCTTGTTGAGCTGATCTGCTATTTGATTGTTATGTAGGGACAGTTTACATGATCACTCAGTTTAAGTGATTATGTCTAACAGCTAGTCACTTCAGTGAAAAAATATCAAATGAACTTGTAATTTGATGACATGGAATACCCCAAACTCCTCTAATTTCCTAAGCTTTTTCTTTTTAAGTATGCATGTTGGCAAGCAGCCCCTAGCTAACTTGAGTTATTAAAAATACTCAAATACCATTTTTAATTTGGAAGGAAAATCTTATTTATAAATTATGGATTAGCCAACTACTCCTCTAGTGTTTTCATTACATTTTACCAAAATCTTTCTCTCTTAACAGCTTTAGTAACAAATTCATTATCATAATCTCTTGGAGTGTGAACACTGAATTCAAGAAATACAATATTTATCTGTGCCAGTGATATTTGCGCATTTCAGGTTAATCAATGTCATAAATATATGCTTTGGAAACAGTTTTGATCAGCCTTCCAGTATTTACAGTGGCCTTGATCCAGTTCATATATAATGGTTAGATTTCAGACGCAAGAAGAGGGAACATAAGCTTCTTCACCTATAAATATATTCATATTTTTACAGCGTCTTGATCTTTAAGTTTTTTTTAATAATTTTATTGAATCATAATTATGTACATTGGTGCAATCATAGGGCATGATTCATATACATTCAGAAATATTTTGATCGTACTGTTACAGATAGCCTTCATGGCATTTTCTTGATCACTATATAAAGACATTGATATTCTACCTTTAATAAGTTTCACCAGTACCCTGCTAAGATGCACCGTAGGTGTGATCCCACTAATTGCCCTCCTTCTACCCATCCTCCCCCCTCCCCTCCCCTCCCTTTCCCCTTTCCCTGTATTCCTGTGCTATAATTGGGTTTTAGCCTTCATATGAAAGCTATAAATTAGCTTCATATTAGGGCTGAGTACATTGGATACTTTTTCTTCCAT
>CAUYON010019648.1:0-35242 GCA_963573935.1 Arctocebus calabarensis | reverse complement strand
GCCGTGGCGTCACACTGCTCACAGCAACCTCCAGCTCTTGGGCTTAAGCGATTCTCTTGCCTCAGCCTCCCTAGTAGCTGGGACTACAGGTGCCCGCCACAGCGCCCGGCTATTTTTTTGTTTTGCAGTTCGGCTGAGGCCAGGCTTGAACCCTCCACCTTCGGTATATGGGGCCGGCGCCCTGCTCGCTGAGCCACAGGAGCCGCCCAGTTTTTCCTTTCTTGCTGCTTTCCTAAGTCTCTCTTTATCTTTGGCTTTGACATTTTGATTATCTGTCTTGCAGTTGCCTTTGTGTTTACTCTTCTTGGAATCTCTGGGGTTTCTTGAATGTGTAAATTTTTGTCTTTCATCAGATTTAGGAAGATTTTGGTCATGATTTCTTATACAATTCTTTCAGGTCTTATTTTGCTCTCCTTTTGGGACTCTCATGACGACTATGTTAGCAAACTTGATAGTATACTACAGGTACCTGATGCTCAGTTTATTTTTCTTCATTCTTTCTTTCCCCGTTTCTGATCCTCAGAATGGATAATCTCAATTGGCTTATCTTTACATTCTTGAGTCCTTCTAGCTTACATTTATTGAACCCTTCTGATGAATTCATGTCAGTTATTATGCTTTTCAACTCCAGAATTTTCACAGGGTTATTTTAAATATTTTTTTCTCTCTTAATCGAAAGTCTCTATTTGGTGACACATCATTGTCATACTTTCCTTTAGTTAGACATGATTTTCTTCAAGTTCTTTGAATATATTTAAAACAGCTCATTTAAAGATATTGTTCAGTAAGTTAAGCATATGGGCTATCTCTAGAACAGTGTCCATATTGCTTTTTTCCCCTTATATGGACCATACTTTCTTTCTCTGTATCTCCCATAATTTTATTTGTTTCTTGATTTCTTTTGTATCTTCAACTACTTTATTTAACTTAGTTATTTTTTGAGACAAGAGTCTCACTCTGTCACCCTGGGTAGAATGCCGTGTAGTTATAATTCACAGTTGCCTCAAACTTTTGGGCTCAAGGCTCAAGTGATACTTTTTTTTTTTTTTTCCAAGTGATACTCTTGTCTGAGCCCCCTGAGTAGCTGGGACTACAGGCACCCATCACCACACTCAGCTAGTTTTTCTGTTTTTAGTAAAGATGGGATCTCACTTTGCTCAGTCTGGTCTCCAACTCCAAAGCTCAGGCAATCTACCCACCTTGGGCTCCTAGAGTGCTAAGATTACAGGCATGAGCCACCATGCCTGACCTACCTATATTTTCTTAAAAGTATTTTTCTTAATTTCCAAACATAACAGAATGCTCTACTTGTCTGTCAGGTACTGATTTCTAGCAAAACTTAAATTGTGCACGATGACAAAAAATATGTATACTTTGTACAATTTTCATGCTTTGAAATTTAAAACTAAATTTATGGCTTAAAATATAGTCACATTTTTAAAATATCCCATTATACTTGAATAAAATTTATAGCCTGAAGTTGTTGGGTAAGCATTTTATGTCTATAAAATAAAATTTGGTAGTCCTATGGTCTCAATCTTCTGCATCCTTACTGATTTTCCTTGTTGTTATTCTAACAATTACTGAGAAAGGAGTGTTAAATTTCCCACTGTTGGCTTGGCACCTATAGCACAAAGGATAGGGCAACAGCCACATACACAGGGGCTGGCGGGTTCGAACCTGGCCAGAGGCCTGCTAAGCAACAATGACAACTACAACAAAAAAATAGCTGGGACTTTTGGCAGGTGCCAATAGTCCCAGCCACTTGAGAGGCTGAGGCTAGAGAATCGCTTAAGCCCAAGAGTTGGAGGTTGCTATCAGCTGTGACGCCTTTGCACTCTACTGAGGCCCACATAATAAGACTCTGTCTCAAAAAAAAAAAAAAAAGGCTGGGTGCCTGTAGCTCAAAAAGCTAAGATGCTAGCCACATACACCAGAGCTGGCAGGTTCGAATCCAGCCCAGGCCTGCCAAACAATGACAACTACAACCAAAAGACAGCCAGGCGTTGTGGCAGGCACCTGTGGTCCCAGCTACTTGGGAGGCTGAAACAAGAGAATTGCTTAAGCCCAGGAGTTGTAGGTTGCTGTGAGCTGTGACGCCACAGCACTCTACCCAGGGAGACAGCTTGAGGCTCTGTCTCAAAAAAAAAAAAAAAAAAAACAAACTTTCACTATTGTTGGTTGTATGTATATTTCTCCTTATATGTGTAAGTTTTATTTACTTTGAGGTGTAAGTAATTAGATGTGTTCATATTGTAAATAATCATCTTCCTAGTTAAGTTTTATCAGTAGAAGCTTCACTGAGCAATATCAAATTTTTTGCCCTAGTCTATTTTTTCTGATATCAGTACAGCTACATTGGCCTTCTTATGTTAATGTCTGCATAATATGTCACTTTCTGACTCTTTTACTAAGTCTTGAAAACTGTTTTACTGGCTTTTCAAAAGCCAGGCTGTTTACTGGCAGCCTGACATTGTCTTTTTTTTTGAGATAGAGTCTCACTATGTCACCCTCAGCAAAGTGCTATGGCGTTACAGCTCACAGCAACCTCAAACTCTTGGGCTCAAGCGATTCTCCTGCCTCGCCCTCCCAAGTAGCTGGGACTACACACACCCACAACACCAGGCTATTTTTTGGTTATATTTGTCATTGTTGTTTGGCAGGCCCAGGCTGCATTCAAACCCATCAACTCCGGTGTATATGGCTGGCGCCCTAGCTGCCGAGCTACATGTGCAGAGCCCTTACTGTCTTTATTTAACTTAAAAACTATTGCTATTATTTAGTAATAATAGTGTATTATTGTTTTACTGTGGGATTTCACTGTTTCCTTGGCTGAAGTTCACTGGCATAATCATAGCTCACTGCAGTCTGAAACTCCTGGTCTCAAGCAATGCTCACACCTCAGCCTCCAAATAGCTGAGACTACAGGTATGCACCACTATACCAGGTAATTTTTTAATTTTTAGACATTCTCACCATGTTGCCTAGGATAGCCTCAAACTCCTGGCCTCCTTCCTGAGCCCCATGACCAGTCTACTACTATTCTGTTATTGTTGTCAAACATTACTCTTTTTTGTTTCATTTTTGTTTTTGCTGGGTTTTTTTTTTTTCCTAGTGTCATTTTTTTTTTTTTTTTTTTGACATTTGTTAAACATACTTCTTTACTTTTTTTCATTTTGCCCTGAGGAGTGTCTGGCAAATTTCTAAGATGTCTTCTTTTCTTTTGAGTGATAACAAGTAGGATTACAGGGCTTAGCCTCATGGAAAATGTTACTGTGGAAAAGAAACAGAAAAAAATCTCGCTTCCCATATTGCTGTAGAAAAATGAATATATTTCCACAGTAACAAGTCATGGGTAAACTGTTATACTTCACCAACTACCATTCTAAAAAGATATTTTTGTTTAAAGAATTTTCTTAAAAGAATTTGTGGTTGGTTGGTAGTTATGATCTTTCAGAACACTGAGGACATTTCACTGTCTTTTAGCTTTCATTACTGCTATTAAATAGTAATCTGTCAATATAAATCAGTATTCCTTTGAAGAAATTTTTCCATATTTCCTTTGAATTTCTGTACACATGGCTTTCTTCTCATGTATATATTTGGAAGTTCTTTAACTTCTGATTTAATATCTCCTACATAAGGTTCTGAAAAATCTTCCAGTGATTGACTTCAAATATTGTCTCTACTCCCTTTTTCTCTCCTCTTCTTCTACATTTCCAAATAAATAAATTGAAACCTTTTTGCTCTATCCTCTATGCCTCATATTCCTTTTCTTTATTTTTCATCTTTTTTTCCCCTCTTTATGCTATATTTGGGTTAATTTCTTCTGGCCTATCTTTCAGTTGACTAATTCTGTCTTCAGCTGTGTCAACTCTTTCCTTTGCTTACCCATATGTTTTAAGTTTTTATCAGCTTTCAGTTCAAGATGTTATTTTCCATTTTCAAACCTCCTAGGTCACATTTGACAGTTTCCTATTCCTTAAAAGGATATTCAAACTTGTCATTTATTTCTTTAAAAGCAGAAAGTATAATTATTTTTGTAACTTTTATGTAACTATTCCAATGTTTGAGATGTCGAAGAATCATTTTGTGTTATCTGTTCTCACTCATGTTGTCTTATTTTCCTATGAGCCTGCTGATTTCTGACCGACAGGACTTAATGTTTGCTTCTGCTAGGCTTCTGGACCATGTTAAACCACAATCATCACTTGAAGCTCCCTAAAAGACTCAGCCTGAGTCTATAATTTCTCAGACTGGCTCACCCATTTCCTCAACCTGAGGGTGAAGATATTTTGAGTCCCAGCTCACAACAGGGAGGGTCTCCTGTTAGATATCCCATCTTGTGGACATCCTGGCTTTGGTGTGTGTTACTCTTATCCTGAAATACTATGAAATAAAATTCAAATTTACTGAAATTAGCAAATGCCAGCAAGGTTAAAGACAGCTGCCATTTGCACCTACTAAGTATAAGTTCCATTACTTCCTCAGCTATTTAAATGATCCAAAATATACACAGTGTTACCTAAGTGAAAGAATTGGATTTTGCTAACCTATTAAAAATAATGGCACTTAATCCCTGGTATATAAGAACACATTACACATGATCCAAAGACATTTTAATCCTTATTAATTGTGTAAGTATAATATTACAGCATTTATTACAGTATTTGCATTACATAATGCTTTACCATGGGTCTACTTATAATAGATACCACCATATTTCTCATTTACGGCATTAATTTATGATTTGATACTCTTATTACTTTCTCCTATTAATATAGTTCCACGCTTCTTATTAATTCTGGTGGGTTTTTTTAAGTGAAAATAAACGTGTGAGGTGATATTCTTACTTGGTGAAGCAGTCCTTAAACCAAAAATGTTTAGAACAACCTCTTTAAAAGGAAACAAAATATGTTTCTTAACTAAATTTCATACCAAATTTCATTACCTCTGAGACGGTCAGAATCTAATCCTATATTTTTTGCCTATTCTTTTTACCAGTGAAATGAATTTTTATTTTTTCTTCTTTATATTTGGAGAAAGCCAAATATAAAGTTGTACAATTCTACTTGCCTTCTGCTTAAAATTTCTTCACACATGCAAATATCTACTTGGATTTTGTAAAATATAGGAGCTGAGAACTTTGAAACAAGAGCAAATGTGGTCATCTTCAGAGTTGTACAGTTAAGGTCTCCCCTCAAAGTATTCCTGATCTGTTTTGAATTTATCAGAAAGACAAACTCAGGCATCATTTGCACTGCCTTCATTGATTTCTTTTGTCTCTATTCTTCTACTTGTTATTTTGACATTAAAAGTTTGGTTACCAAACAATGAATATAAAATATATGCTTTAGAAGACTGTCCCTAAGTATACAATTAATAACAGCTATGAAACAGTTGCTTGAAGACAAGTTAACAGTCATATTACAGAAATAACGAAGAAAATTTGCTATATTGCATCCTATTATAAATACTTATTAAGGTAATTGGGTCAATTTTAATGGAATTTAAGCATTCTTTTAGCATAAAAGTTGTTAACTTGGGGGTTCAGGAACACAAAAATATTTCTTCTAGTGAAAATAGTGGCATATGCCCAAAAGATTTCTCTAGACCGAATTAAATTCATTTTAATTTTTTTTTTGAGACAGGATTTTACTGTTGCCCAGACTCACTGCAACCTCAAATTCCATGTAATCCTCCTATCTCAGCTTCCTAAGTACATGTGCTAATTTTTCCATTTATTTAGAGAGAGGGTCTTGCTATGTCACTTGGGTTAGTCTCATACTCCTGGCTTCAAGTAATCTTGACGCTTCCCAAAGTGCTGGGATTACAGGTGTGAGCCACCATTCCAAACCAAATTAAACTCTGACAAGATTATTTCTCTGAGAAAATCAGATTTTTGTCATGTTTTGAAAATTTTATGACCATTATCTTTTGATTTTACGGTCATTTTTGCTGTAAAGAAACTGCATTAGTTCATTCAATAAAATCTGAGGTCTACCAATTCTTAATGTTGCAGATGTATCAACAAACAGTAGGCAAAAATTTCTGCTCTCAAAGAGCTTAATATTATACAGATAACCTCAAGATTTCTTTTTTTTTTAAGATTTCTTCTTTTATATTTTAATATTACATTTATGTAGAGTTTGACATAAAGTGACTCCCTTTTTTTCTAGCATAGACTTTGGTCTGCAACCTTATAATAGCATATGAATGCACTGACACAAACTTTATGAAAAACAATTCTGCAATGAGTATTAAAAGCTGTTCTTTTTTTTTTTTTTTTTTTGAGACAGAGCCTCAAGCTGTCACCCTGGATAGAGTGCTGTGACATCACAGCTCACAGCAACCTCCAATTCCTGGGCTCAAGCGAGTCTTCTGCCTCTGCCTCCCAAGTAGCTGGGACTACAGGCACCCGCCAGCTCAGGTGTACGAGGCTGGCGCCTTAGCCCGCTGAGCCACAGGCGCCGAGCCTTAAAAGCTGTTCTTAAAAGCCTTAAAAATATACATGCAAATACACTCAGTAATTTTACCTCTTAGAACTTAACTAAAAGAAATAATTAACAATGTACACAGACGGCTAGGTGTGGTGGCTCACACCTGTAATCCCAGCACTTTGGGAGGCTGAAGCAGGAAGATCACTTTAGGCCAAAGAACTCAAGAACAGCCTAACCTGGGCAACATAGCCAGATCCTGTCTCTATGAAAGATTAGTTGAGCATGGTGGTATGTCCCTGTAGTCCTAGGTCCTCAGGAGGCTGATGTGGGAGGACCACTTGAGCCCAGAAGTTCAAGGTTATAGTGAGCTGTGAGCCATAACCACAGCTCACTATAATTTTGTACTCCTACCTGGGCAACAGAACAAGACTTGTCTCTAAAGGATGTACACAGAGATTGGGATGTTCATCATAGCATTACAGCATTAGTACTAGAAACAACTCAACTCTCCAAAACATGTAACTGGTTGAATACCTTATGGTATTTCTATATACTGTAAATAATACATAACCACTTACATGCATTTTATGAATTATGTAATTTCTATAGAAATCATATAACGAAGTAAAATGACATACCTTATTTAGAATTGTAGATTATAGAAGGATATTAACAACATGATCCCATATACACTAAAAAAGATAAATGGCTATATAACAAAACTTTAACTGTGGTTATCTCTATCTTATAAGATTACAGGCAATCTTACTCTTCTTGTTTCTCTGTTTTTCCATATTTTCTACTAAATTAAAAAAAAATAATTGCAATAATGAGTCAATAGAGAATGCATTATTAACAAAACTCAAAAGGTGTTTAAGAGTTTCAAAGTCCCAAACTTCACCACCACCACACAATATATACATATATCAGAATTCAAACTGTACATCCTCTATCTATTAAAATAAAAAAAGTTTCAGCTTAATCTTTAATATAAAGACAATGTATTATAGGACAAAGGCTAAAGTGTATTTAATAGTTTGCCCTTTTCTTCAAATAAAGTATTGTGACAATTTTTTTTTTTTTGAGACAGAGCCTCAAGCTGTCGCCCTGGGTAGAGTGTCGTGGCATTACAGCTCACAGCAACCTCCAATTCCTGGGCTCAAGCGAGTCTCCTGCCTCTGCCTCCCAAGTAGTTGGGACTACAGGTGCCCGCCACAACACCCGGCCATTTTTGTTTGGGTTGCAGCCGTCATTGTTGTTTGGCGGGCCCAGGCTGGATTCGAACCCGCCAGCTCAGGTTTACATGGCTGGCTCCTTAGCCTGCTGAGCCACAGGCCCTGAGCCGTATTGTGACAATTATATAGAGCTAGAGTATTACTTGAAAAGAAACACCATAGAACATGCCCAATATTTCCTTTTGTAAAGAGTTATTAAATAATTAAAATAAAAATATACTTTGAGTAGTTACCTATCCAGGGCCTCCTTGAAGTATTTTCTCTGGACATCAAACTGAAAGACTGTGCGTTCACAATCAGTTGAGGCATTATCACTACCTCCGTGTTTCTTCAGGAAGGCATCAAACCCATTCTCATCTGGATATTTCAAACTACCCATGAACACCACTAAATGGAAAAAACACAAAGTCACAGAACACAAAGATACAGACAATATTTTTATTATCAAGGATGAACTTTCTGATATGCATAGAAAAACTGAAAGAATATAGACCAACACATTAACAATGGTTATGTCTGCATATACTTACTTTCTTCATTATACCTCTGTTTTTACAACTTCCATAACGTTCATGTATTACTTTTATACTAAAAAAACCAACATTACATTTTTAAAGTAAAAAAAGTGTAACTAATCTATAAAAAGGCTAAAATTTAAGCAGAAGTACATATGCAGATTATTTGCTAGTATAAAAATTCAGTGAGAAGTTTCTCCTCAAGTAACTCAGAAAATCAAAATATAAAAAGTGAGTAAATTAGACAAATAGGTATTTAAATATATGTGATTATATAATATTCCACATAGGTTTTATTCAAGTACATTCATAACAAACTGAAGTTTCTATATGTTTGGTTTTTATATTAATTATGCCTTTTTATTTTCTGTATTTCTCATGCTTTGATATCTTGGGGCCTTGCTAACCCTGGAAAAGATGCTTCTCCCAGGACTAGCCAATTTCTGGTAAACAGCAATATTCTCCTGATAAGTAAGCTTTACTGAACCTGAATAACAATAACACCTACATTTTAAAATAGTTTCTGAAGTGGTTTCATTCTCATTCTCAATATAAAAACATTGAAGGAATTAAGAGCCCCCCCCATGATATTCATAAATCAAAGACTGTTTTCTTAGTCTTTTTCTCTTATTAAATATATCACAAATCAATTATTTATCTTTGAAATCAACTCACATAAATTTAGAGGGGAAAAAAAACACACCCGGGAATGATATATTACAGATCTTACTGTGCTCCAAAAAGTGTGCCAGCCCGGGCAGGTCATCTGGATCAGCAAAACTCCCAACTCCAACACAAAGAGCCGCTGCAGACTGGAGTAAGTAGAACACATACAAATAGTTGAGTCAATCCTAAAGGAATAATATCAGCATCTCATCTTAAGGATTCACTTGGAGATGGATGTTTTCCAATAGGAAATAACAAAAATTCTTTCCCTGAGAATCAGGAGGAGCAGCAAAGTGAAACTCACCAGAACTGTGTCAGTTTCACCCTGCTGCTCCTCCGCTTGACATCCTGCCAAATTCTCAACAGGTGCAGACCTAAGGAAAAAAGCAGAAACAGACAGAAAAAAAGGGAGAGGGACTGGACAGGCCACCCAAATATCATTTCATGTCAGCGTTTCAGAATTCTGAATCACGTTTGTTCCCTTATTTATTAGATTTTGAAAATCTGCAGAAGTAATATATGTAGGTAGATTATCTCTAAAGATCTCTAATTAAAGACTGTATGTTCAGTAATTCAGTTACTAAATGTGAAACTTCTGTGTTACTTGGAAAGTTTTGTTTTTCTTAAAATAGAGAGTAAAATGACATTTTAGGAAAAGATCTAAGAAAAATATAAAACTAAACTTTAAAGAGGCTTTTTAGTTCTTCATATCTTACTGAAGATACATAGGATACATTGCTTATTGCTACATATTCTCCCAATACCTTAGGAAAATCAAAGGCTTTTTGTTTTCGGCCATTTTTTTGTTGTTGTTTGTTTGTTTGTTTGTTTTGGTTGCAGCTATCATTGTTGTTTGGCGGGCCCGGGCTGGATTTGAACCTGCCAGCTCCTGTATACGTGGCTGGCGCCTTAGCCTGTTGAGCCACAGACGCCGAGCCATCTTTATGATTTTTTTTTTTTACCTTCTTTCCACATGGATGTTACTTTAACACAGAAGTTACTTTAATGTAACACAGATGTTACTTTAATCACAGAAGTTGCCTAAAGTCTTCTCCCTTCTTTTAGGTAAGCGCATAAAGGTGTCCATTATGCTTCTACTTCTTTTATTTTTCCAACAAATATCCACATTCCCAGTGGTGATCTTTCTGGATTATCCTCTGACTATCAAATTATGACACAGCTGAAGACCACACCTCAAACACCTCATAATGCAAAAGAAGTTTTCAAGTAAATTCCCAGGAATATCCTGGACCCAGGGCTTCTTCATTGAGGTATAATTCATATACTACACATTGAGTATGTTTAATTCGGCGGATTTGTGTGTACATATTTGCAATTATGGAATGTGACATAGGATATTTTCCAAACTCTAACCATAGGATGTTTTCATCGCTCTGAAAAGAAATCCCATCATCACCAGCAGTTCCTCTTCATTTCTCCCATAGCTCTAGGCAAACGTTAACTTTTCTGCTTCTTCTCAATCATACAATTCATCTTGAGATGGCTCCTTTTAGTCAACAGGGCTTTCAAGGTTCATGCCTACGTAGCATGTATTATTCCTTCCTTTCTTTTTATTGCCAAGTGATGGGTATAGACCTAAAGGTAGACTTGCTAAAACATATGACAACTCTCCATTTATCCTTTTCAGGAAATGGTCTGTTACCATTTCCTGTAACCACCAACATATAAGGATTCCGAATCCTTCACAAGCATTTGTTATCACTTCCCTTTTTAATATGCATAAGGCTATTGCAGAGGATGTGAAGTGATATCTCCTTGTGGTTTTGATTTTAATTTCCCTGATGATTAACCATGTATGCATCTTGTAACTTCCTAACTGGCCACTTGTTACAGGGGTTTTTGCTTCTTTCAAAAACCTCCGTCATATGAAGAAATATTTTCAAACCTCAGGGTATGTTTTCCAGTGCTAAGGCAGTTGTTATGACGTGCTTCCTTTACTCTCTATAACACACCATGCTCCACCATCCGATATTTGACCCAAATACTGTACATACAAACAGTAAGGCTTGGCTTTGCACTGCCCTTTGTTAAGCCCAAACTCAACAAAACACATAGAGACTTCAAAATCCTTCAGAATAATGCTGCAGTTAAGATTGTGCTAAAGCAAGTGCTTTTCTTCTAGCTCTTTGGTTGCATAAAGCTTTGAGTAATCATCATCGGGATTATATCCTCTTCAGTGGCACTTCCGTTTCTTTTGAATTCTTCCTTTGCTCAGTCCTTCAAGCATGTGCAATAAGGGTCATTTGGAACTTGTAGAGAAGGAGAACTTGTTACTTTTTTATGATCTGCTTTAGCATTGGTGTCTCCAGGGGTAATCAGAAGTTGCAGTGTCCCCTTGACACCATCCCACCACATCTGAATTTAGGAAATTTTTAAACTGTTAAATTTTACATTATGAAAGTCATAGTTAAAAGATGACAGAAGTTGAAATACAGTTCTTAAATGTAGAAATTTTTGCTTCACCTGTGTGGGAAAAGAGTTTTAAATTTGGTATATGTCTTTGCTTTAGTAAGTAAAGGTAACTCTTGTTTTATCTCCATCTTCTTTCTCATAAAGTTGGCTCTTGATTACCCGGGGTAAATAAAAAGTTAAACAATTAACAGTTTAGGAAAACTGTTATATTTGTAATGACACACATAGATATAAAATGTGATGAATCACAAGTGGGCAAACATTCTCAGTCCTCCAGAGGCTAAATTTGGACATCAACAAATTCTTAGGAACAACCGTGTGTGGGAATGAGAACTGTGTTGCCTTTCCCACAGTAGAGCGAGACTCTTTCATATGCAGGGAAAAATGACTCACTCAAAACCAACCTTTAAGTCCTCTGCCTACCTTGACGCTATGTTGATTTCTGGGTGCTTGTTTGTGGGAAATCCAGAATTTTGAGTAATGAGTATTTTATAACAAGAAAATAAATAGTCAAAGCAAAAGTTAAAGAAGCCAAAAATATATGTGAAATGTTATAATATTTTTCTCTACTATTAGCACTTAAAACTTACTTAAAGGAGGGGAGCGGAAGGAAACAGATTTCCAAAAGTCCTATAAAATTCTCTCAGTCTTGCGGCAGTAAGCATGCTATAGGTTTGATCATTATCTAAATATCTTCCTTAAAATAATTTTCATACCGCTATAAAATTGTCTGTAGTAACAAAGCTTTACTTGTATTTATTTACTTAATTTTAATGTTATGCATGTGTATATAAAAAATTCGTGTGTAATAAAGGAATGTACAGAAATATTTTAAAATCTGTTTTTGACTATTCTACTTCAAAGGATTTGTTCTCGTGGAATATTTAAAAGTAAATGATAAAACACCACTGTTTTACAAATTTATGTAACATTCTTCCTTAGAATTGGGTTTAAAATAAATGGACAATATCCATCCATCACTCATTCCCATTAAAATATACATTTAAAAATACCTAATTCCTTTGCTCGATTTACCTCTATCAAAAAGATGCTTTCTGATTTATGAACAATCTTGGCTACATAATTATAATTAAGCTATTTTATCTTACATCAGTAGTGTTTTGTTATAAAACAAGTGTGTTCTCTGTGATGTTCATTTTGAATTGAATTTAAGTCATGCTAAGAAGTTTAATAGGCTTATTGTCCTACTTTTTCATTTTGTATTTGATCATTTTAGTGATAGGAGCAATGGGACTTTTTAATGCCCAGTATAATTTTTTATGTTTTTGTTAATTCTGTGTCTTTCTCTAACAATCGCTTTACTAACATTTGATCTGTAACATATTTTCTCTAATAAATAATTCATCACATAACAAAGGAGCAACTTAACTAAAATTGAAATCACTTTTTTGTTTTTCATCATATGCTAAATTAAATATTTCATCATTGAAGCTGTTCAAAGTACTCTGACTCCCAAATTTATGCCTCCTTCCAAGACCCCCAAACCATACGTGTTGAGCCACGTGCCCACTCACCATCTTCCCTTCATCTATTGGCCTTCCAATTTTAACAAATGAAGAATAAGCTCTTGATTTTCAACCATAAACCAATTCTTTTCCCGATTTTCCACTCAGCAAATGGTTCTTTGGCTCTTGGCAAAAATCTAGAGTTCATCCTCATTCTCCTTTCTTGAATGCTGTACTGGCTCTTCTTAACATCTGCTCTACAGACTCACTTAGACCAACAGGGGCTTCTATTTTCCTGCTTCTCTTCCCCAGGTTGTTCTAAACTATCAACAGTCAGTTTACCTTACAATAGTCAGAGTGGTTCTTTCTTTAAAAATGTGTTTACATGGCTGGAGCTGGAACATGTTCTTCTTAGCAAAGTATCTCAAGAATGGAAGAAAAAGTATCCAATGTACTCAGCCCTAATATGAAGCTAATTTATAGCTTTCATATGAAGGCTAAAGCCCAATTATAGCATAGGAATACAGGTAAAGGGGAAAGGGAGGGGTGGGGAGGGGCGAATATGGGTGGAGGGAGGGCAATTGGTGGGATCACACCTACGGTGCATCTTAGCAGGGTACTGGGGAAACTTATTAAATGTAGCGTATCAATGTCTTTATATAGTGATCAAGAAAATGCCATGAAGGCTATCTGTAACAGTACGATGAAAACATTTCTGAATGTATATGAATCGTGCCCTATGATTGCACCAATGTACAGAATTATGATTCAATAAAATTATTTAAAAAAATGGGCCATAATGTTTCTTCCTTCACTTAAACCTTCCAACTATTTCCCAATGCTCTTAGATTAAAACCTGGCTCAGGGTCTGAAGTGATCTGTCGGCTTCCTACCCCAGCCCGGATATTGCTCCACTCTCCCCTTTGCTCACAGAGCTCTAGGGCTTGGACTTCAGAGATTGGTCCTGACTCTTGCTTCTGCCTTCCTGCACGTCCCTGTGGCCTCCACACAGTTGACTCCTTCTCTCACTTGGATGTTTCCTGTGTGAAGCCTTATCAGTATTAAGTAATATTAAAGTTACAACCAGGCATTCTAAGTTGCACCATTCTCTTTTCATATTCTACATCGCATGAAAACTACTAGGTTTAGTATCAGGGGACAAGTTCTATTGGGAAACAAGTTCTCTGAGAACAGTAAACATTTCCATCTTGGTTCCTGTGGTAGCCCCAGGGCCTAGACCAGTGCCTGCAGTTTATTTAGCAGGTACTAGAAAAAGATGTGTTAAATAAATGAGCTTTCTGAGTCTCAGCTTCTCCATTGTGAAATGGGGATAATAATAACTAATCATAAGGTCACTGTAAAAATCAAATGATTCATAGTACCTAATGAGCAGCCAATATATATGGATGTCTTTCTCCTCTTTTTGATGTTGCTAAACTACTGGTCAAGGGCAGCAAATGAAAATTTCCCTTGTATAAATAACCCTTTCTTAGTTATATTCTGCCAATGGGCATGGTTAACCCTCAGGATTCATTACATTGGCTTAAAGTCCAATAGGAAATTTTGCCAGTACATTATTCTTATGCTAAGTGTAAATAGCTATGCATATTTTAAATTAAAATCTAGGTTTCATAATAATAGTAGTTTAGGTTAATTTTCTATTGCTTCTTTTAATCCATCTCAATTTACAAGAGATGATCTGCCTCTATTTCCCCAGAAATTTGCTTCATTTATTTATCGTTCAGTTATTTATAAGCTCCACCTAAAATAAATTATACAAAGCTATCTCCACTCTACCCTTGAAATTTAAATTCTGAGTTTGACAAGAGCAGGAAAATATTCTTTAGACTCTTTTTTTTTTTTACTGTTGCTGTTAAGCTTTAGAATTTTATGAGTCTTCTAGGATAGTCATTAACAATGGTGATAAGTTCTAAGAAATTTATCATTAGGAAATTTCATCATTGTGAAAATATAATAGAGTGTACCAATACACAAGTGGATGGAGTATAGCTTACTGCATACTTAGGCTATCTGGTATAGTCTGTTGCTCTTAGGGTACAAACATGTGCAGTGTACAGCATGTTATAACGCTGAATACCGCAGGCAGACCAAACCTAGTGGTAAGATGTTGCATATGTAAACACATCTAGTAGTAGAAAGGGAATGGTAAAAATACCCCCTTGTAATCTCATGTTACCATCACATACACATGGTCCATCACTGAACCAAACATTGTGGGGCATGTGATTGTCCTTGGTTTGGTGTCTGAGTCCTTAATTTTCACCCAAGTGTATAGCTTGAAGTAGCGTAATTGTAGCACACCTAAGTAGCCTCCACATGCTGGTCTTTGACCTCTAATAAAGATCGCCATTCTCATCTTTATACAAATAAAGCCTTCCCTCAATCACTATAATTTAATCCTGTGAAACATTCTTTATTTTTAAAAAAAGGTTTCCAGGTATACTAGGAGTTTTTAATCTGACATACAAAACATTTGCACATTTAAAAATATGTAGTTTTAAGATGAAGTTTTCAAATACAACTCAAGACGTTTCATAACAAATGCAAACGATGTAACCTAATCATAGGTACCCTTATACTAATCCAAAATAAATTAAATAAAAATCTATAGTTTTCAACTGACATTTCCATAATTCACTAATGTATAATTCGTATACTTCCTCTATTATCATCGCATTTTCCTCATAGTTACAAAACTGACAGAATACTAACTGAATTTCAGATTTAAGGCAGAAGGAAGCACAATTTTATAACCTCTTAATTAAATAGAAATTGAACATTCTCACCCGCAGTATAATGGCAAAGAAAATACTGCTGGTAAATGTATACCTGGATATAGAGATAAGGTTGTGTGTTATTTACCATTATGTCATAGGTTTGGAAATACTAGAAAACCACCAAATGCTTATTTGCTCTTCAATTACATGCGTTAATTACTGTAGCTGCTGCCATGTGAATAGCACGCCTCTCTTACTAGGTAATAGGCCCCCTGGGCAGGTGGGTTCTCTTCAGATGTTGCTAACTGAGGGAAACATGAAGAGGGAAGACAAATCGACTCTGTATACAATTCACTGATTTTCTTTCATGAAAAGTCGCCTTAGTTACTAAGTTGTTAACAATGTCTTTTACCTTTTCTGTCAATCCTCCATTAGCATTAATTCACTACCCAGAAAACTCTGTTGCTTATAACCTATCACAAGACATAATGCCTAAGAAGACCACCTGTGCTTTCCATGACTAAACAGAGGGCAACTCACATTGCCTCAGAAGGACTCTTGTGTGTTATATGAAATACCCAGTATCCATAATTTCAATTACCCTTTACATGGTTTCAACAATGGATGCATAATGGTTCCTATTTTCTAGATTCAAAACCACAAACTCTCGGAGAAACTTGAATAGCTCCTAAGATCATATATCATTTGAACATCATTTTTTCTGGATCTCGTACATCATTTTGCTTACAAAAAGTGACAATAACATAAGAGTTTGTACAAATCATAGGGATTTCTGTGTGGACTAAGATTAGTCATCAATTTTCATTAAGATGAATATTTTAGGAGTACATTACATGTGTTTCCCGTATGTCAGGCCCTTAAGAAATAACATTTACCCCTTAATAAATGGTTACAGACATCTTTGGAGGTAGGCATTCCTTAAAACCTGCACTTCAGCCTCAGTTGCCTCATTCATCCTAAAGGCTATTTCATGGTAGTTTATATTGCACAACCTGATCAAAACAAAGAAAAAAGAAACTGGACAGAGGGTCAGAGAATACAAAGATCATAAGCAAAAAAGATTTTAAAAAGCCTGTACTTATTAACCTCAAATAATTGGGAAAATGTCCTTCAAACTAAGTTAATTTAAAAATAAGGCAAGACACCACTCTTTTTGTTCCCAACCTTACCATTGAATGTATCACTTACTGGATAACTGTTTTAGAAATATTAATTTTCCCATCTGTAGAACTGGAGTGGTTGGCACTAGGACTAAGGTTCCTCTGGCTTCGTGACTATACCATGAGCAGTTTAGAAAATAAAATAAACCAGAAATGTCTCATGGATGCTCTCTATAATTTTTGTATTTGTTAATTTTTCAAACTAGAAGAATTGCAGAATTAAATCAATATGGAAAGATAAGAGTTCTGAAGATATAATTATATATTTGTTGAGTTCTTTTGGAGCTGTCAAAAAAACTGTATTGCTATTGGTACTAAAAGTAACAAACTTATTCTATTGGTTTATTCTCCTATAATTTTTTTAGGATATGTTTAATTGCTTGCCTCTTATATCTGAAGCCTAACTGCATACCTGTATCACATACTTATTAATAAAATGAGAAAATGTAACTTAGGTCAGGCTAAAGTTAGAAGAACTGAAAGAGTTGACAAAATTGCCATAAATTATAATAAAATCACCTAATTGAAAACATTATTACTAAGGAAGCAAATTTGCAAATGTGACTACTTTTCCACATGCTAAGAACAAGAGAATTTATGGCAAGAAAAACTATGGAACATTTGAAAGATATTTGTATAGGATAAATTAAAATGTCTATGGTAGAATTGACTGGATAAAACTTCTAAGGACAAAATTAGCTCTAGATAAGCAACTTATTAACAGAACAAATTTGAAGAACAAGTCTAAATTCTGTCATAAATTTTAAGACCAGATCCTTACATTCTGTATTTTTTGATAGGACTTCCAATCATTTTTGAAAATCGACTGATTTTCTGAAAATATCACTTGGGCCAGCTGGAGATAAGAGTAGAATGCGTTAATATGTAGCTGCCCCTATTCCCAACCCCCAACTTTATCAGAACAGATGCTTTGTACTCAGGTAACTTGCCATCCATCACAGAGTCAAATATGATCTTAAAAATACTCAGATCCAAAGGTCATTGCCCCTATTTGGAAAGAAAAATTCCATATGAAATTGGGAACAGGAGGTCAATTTTCTTTTTCTACCATGACCAAGAAGAGGGAGCTTCTGCCTCTGGAAGGGAGCAAATGTATTAACCTCTCTGGATGGCAACTGGCTTTTAAAGTGATGATACAATTCTTTACAATGCTTGCAGTTAATGACTGCCAGAATTTATCACCATACAATGGAACTCAGAGAGACAGAGAGAGAGACAGAGGGAGCTGGGAGACAGGGAGATGAAGAAAATGAATCTTGAGAGGACAGCAAGCATTTGGTATATAAAATCTTTCACATCACTTTCCAATAGGGAAAAGAAAGATGGCATTTAAAACCAACGTAAATAATATAAAGAAATTAGCATACTGGATACAGTTCATATTCTTAAAAACTAACATATAAATGGATATGATATTGACACATTTAAAGGTAACATTCCTAAAACTAACATATAAATGGATATGATATTGACACATTTAAAGGTAGCAAAGTCCAGCCTGCTTTTATGAGACTTTTATGAGACTTGTCAATTTAAGTGCTCAAAGGGTCTCCTAATTTTCCACACAAAGATTTAGAAAAAATTATTGTATTTATATTATCAAATTCTTTCAATGCTAAAATTTTTCTAGTGACAACATTTCAGCACATAAAAATGTTAACTAAATGATTGGTTGATGATATAGTTTTCCTTTACAAAAGCAAGCTTACTATCAGAAGTTCTAACTTCTATAAAATCAACTATAATAGATAATACATTATTTACAATATTTACCTAACCATGTCTTCAGTATTCATGGATATAGCATAGCATGTATGATTTATAAGGTATTTTATGATAAATTATTTATAGTAAATTAAAGTTTAGGAAGGCAAATAATTAGCACTTTTTTTTAGTAAATAATTTTAATGCATTCATGGCAAATTGCCATGGGTAAAATAATAAGTTCCAATGTAATTGACTACCCTATTTATATGACCAAAAGTATACTGTGTGTGAAATCAAAAGAACAAAAAAAATGTTTTTGATCAGATAATAGCAAATTCTCTAAACTTACTATGAACAGAAGCTTTATGTTTTCAGGAGGACTTAGTCTAATGAGCAGGAATGTGTACGAAGTATAATTTGAATGGAGAAAATGTAAATGGCCCCTTGAGCCCAATTATTTAATCCTCTCCCAGTTACTGGGAGACTTTTATATTTCTGACTTTCAAGAGCCACTATTAAAATTTGGGAACCCCTGAGAGAGATTACACCTTAAACCTTTATCAGTTTACAAGATAGCTTTGTCTGAACACTTGAACTAGGCCTAGCATAAACATAACATTACATACACTTGGAGGAGCAGTGATTTTAAATGGAAAAAAAGGGATGATACCAAGTTCGAGGTGTGTTTCTTGTGGGTCGGAGACACCAGGAAGGTAGTGAGACACAAATACAACCTTCCTGGTGCTGGCCCTATGGGCCAGGGTTCTAGGTCCTGGCACAGATTTAACATGTTGCCAAAAGAAGAAGGCTACAGTCAAGTAAATTATTGATTTTCATCTGTTTTCTGGGGGCAGTCTCATTCTGTGACACATGAGGGTATGTCTGAACAACGTCACAGAAGTCTAAATAATTTGTTTAGAAATTGACTTTGCCTCCTCAACCAGGCATTAAAATATCACGGTAAGTTCAGTGTTCAGAGTGGACTGTTTTCTCCATGCCAATTGTGATTCTGTTTCCATTTCTTCCAAAACACTAATTCTCTACCTTGGTTGAGGATTGGAATTACCCGGAAAGCTCTAAAAGACGCTGATGCCTGGGTCCCTTGACTAGAGATTGTAGTGGATCTGGTCTGTGATTGGTATTTTAAAAAATGTTCCAGGTAATTACTTCTAATGTGACACAAAAAATGGAGAACCTCTGCTGTAGAATTATTCTGGTAATGCCCAGCTCTTAGTCAAGGTGCAAATACTGCATTTACACAGTCAAAGGGTTCAAATGTTTGAGGATCAGTCACAAAGAATTGCCAGGGCCCCGCACTTGCCAAAACATCTCAGCCATTACCTAATCCTGAGTCAATAATAGGAGGAAAATAAAACTTATCACTGCTTGATGTTACAGATAAGATCAGGAAAGGCTGAGAAAAATTCTTGCTAGAATATTACAACTTACTAATAATGGAAGCAAAAATGTTGAGAGGCACATTCCTGAGAGTTGTTGTCTATATTTGAATAGTTATCAAGCTGTCTAATAAAAGCATAAGCTATTCATAAGATTAAAATCTTGACCAATCCACTACATTCTCAATGAAGCATGTAACAAATGTTTATTTTACATAAATTAGAACATATTAATCGGTGATTTCTTATGGGTATTATGGATAATAATATCCAGTTTGTCTAGGAATAAAAATTCAATTCTGACAAGATTACCCAATATCTACTAATTTCTTTCAGTCCATACCTTTTCACATGAGGGTTCTAACTTAATTATGCATTATAAATTCCTCATATTTCTAGAGGATTTACCCATTGAAGATATCATCTTTAAAGTAAGAGGCAGAACAAAATAGCATTTCATAATTCCAGCAGATAATTATTAACATAGTATATACTTGGGTGTGTCCAAACTTTTTCCTTCAAGCACAGCACCCTGAAGAAAAGACACAGGTTTCTGATGCTACTAATGCTTATCTCTTTTAGCAGAAGAGAATGTATCTCTCTCCTCTCTACAGAGAAGGATTTTTCTAGAATTATTCCATAATAACTACTATCATTTTCACTTGATAAAGATGTAGACAGAAACTAAAGCACAAAATCTTTTGTAGACATGTGCAAAATGGGCTCTGGGAGCTGGGAAGCACACGTGACTATGCCTTGGCGTTCGTGTACATTTTCCATAATATGGTGTGTTGATCCTTAGAATAGCCTCCCTGTTTGGTCTATAAGACAACCCTCGTGTGAGGGACTATTATGTTTGATTTGATTTTTAAGAAAATAGTTATATTTAGATGGATAATGGCCAAAGTTGAATATTTCAGTTGGTATTTTTTATTTGTAAAAGATGGTATTTTGTTATTGAGATTTATGACAATTAAAAGTCCATGAAACTAAAAAAAGTAACTGTTGAGTGAAACAAGTTTGACCTTTAGCAGCTTTCAAATTTCTTGGTAAACCTTTTGTGTCTCCTGGAGTCTATAACTTTTTTTTTTTTCCATTGAGATAGAATCTCACTTTGTCACCCTTGGTAGAGTGCCATGGCGTCACAGCTTACAGCAACCTTAAATTCCTGGGCTCAATTCTCTTGCCTCAGCCTTGCAAGTAGCTGGGATTACAGGTGCCCACCACAATGCCTGGCTATTTTTTGTTGTGGTTGTTATTGTTGTTTAGCTGGCCTGGGCTGGGTTCGAACCCACCAGCCTTGGTGCATATGGCTGACGCCATACCCACTGTGCTATGGGTGCTGAGCCTGGAGTCTGAAAGGTTTTTAAGGCCTTGAGGTATGAAACCTAGTTAGTCTAGAAGACTTAAGACCATATTTAACTCATTTGGCTGTAAAGGATCTGAGACACTGTCTGAAGTGTTTGCCAATATTAGAGGTGAATCCCCTATTTGGATTAGTCTTAAATGTGTTTAGAGAAATAAATTAGACATTTTGGGACATCAAGAGTCAGAGGATTATCAAAAGCATTCTGGCATTCTAATGCCATATTTGTCATTGAAATCGATATTAAACAGCATTCGTGACTACTGCCAATGACTAGTGCTCATCGGTAGATGAGCGTTTTCCAAAGGTCAGACCTGATCTAGTCCCTGCCCACCTGCAGCCGTCTGCTTCTAAGTAGGGAGGGGTTCTGGTCAATCAGATCTCCATCCCTCCACCGAGGCTGCGGTCAAGGAGAAAGCATCACTCTCTTCTTTAATAGCAACGTTAAAACAGGAGACCATTGCATATTTCAGTTGTTGCAATACACCCACAGTATGTTCTGAGAAAGGAGCATACAATGTCATTGTGATGTCAGTACAAGACATAAAAAGTAACAATTTTGAATTTCATTTGTTTATGAAAAAAATAAAAATAAAATAATTGTGGTGAATGTTAGGAACTTATTTAGGCCCACAAAAACAAATTTTTCCTAAAATCTACATCTGGCCTTTTTACCCTTATGAGTCCCAGAATTAAATTAACTTAAATGGTCATCCAGATGGCTGATTTCTTCCACCTCCCCAAATCTATCTTTAAAAAGTATGACTCCATTGAAAATGAATGCATGGAGGTAATAAACAGGCTTCCTAGACAAAGAAGAGTCTTTGGAGAAGGATATGTAATTAGGAGCCTCTCAGACTGGCAGTCCTACAGAAGCTGTGGGTACACTTCTCAATTGCTTGGGCTGAAACTTTTGAACTGAGTCTCAATCTGAAAAAACTCATAAACCAGAGGACTCTTGAAATAAAGGTTGTGAATTAGTTATATTCTTACTGTGAGCAGAAACACCAAATAAGATTGGGCAAAGAGAGAGGCACCACAATGAACAAAAAAAAAAAATCACATTTTGTTCTGATAGTCTGTTACTTCCAAAAGAAGGAAACTGAAGAAAAATCAGGTAATTGTATTTTAGACATAGTCGTGTTTAACATTAGTTTGAGCTTAACAAGAAGAACTTAAAATATATGTCAAACTTCTTTCAACTACTAATTATTTTAGGATTATAAAACTTAGCCTTCCTAAATAGTATCTGAAATTAATAACTTGTCATCTGAAGTTTGGATATACGTGAAAATGTGCTGAAGAAAAATTGGACCCGAAACTGAGGCAATTATACTAAATTAGATAAATAAGATGGTTTAAATGTCACAATACAGCTATTTCTGTATTCTGAATATGATGCTGTGACATCCATTGTTCTTATCTTTTATTTTCGGTGTAATACAACAATAAAAATAATGCGTGGTATGACATGTTAATATTGTCAATATAATTTTTAGATTTTAATATATAAAAACAAAACTACTCTGAATTCAAAACTTTTCTACCATTAATGGAAAGCATTTCTTCTCAGGTTCTTACATAAAGACTAAAGCTAGAAAAGAGGTGAAACTCATCATGGGCATATTCTTTGAAATAGGTATAGTGAGGAATTTATATTTCTGAAATATAAACGGGAGGGCATCACATCAATTATACTATGCCAGTCTCCACTTATCCCAGTGTTGGTTTAATGAATTGCCATTCGTGTTAGGTGGTTCCGTTCTTTGTGATTGCACTTGTTAAGAACCATGCTCACTCATTCCCAATTAGTTAGATGTGTCTTCCTTGGTAATAGGGGGCTACCACATCACAGCTTTCTAGTTTTCAGACTCAATTAAAAGAAGTGATAGTGAGTCTTGGCTCAAAATCAAGGCTGTGACCTCTGCAACCATCACAGCGACTTTAATCTCCCACAGCTCTATTCCTTGACAAATTCTCTGGACAGCATAATTACCCCTTCCCCTAACACTTCCAAATGCTTGGCACAGAATTCCCAGGGAAATCATCCCTGAAGAGCCATGAATGTTTTAAGTTAGAAGGGAAAGCGCACATTTCTAAAAACAGAATTCATATTAATGAATACAGTTATTGTCCAATGTTGATTGCACACATTTTAAAATCTTATGCATTTTATGTTTTCTAAGTGAAAGTGAGTGAACTTGGCACAAAATTAATGGCGGCAAGCTCACTCCACCATTAATTTTAGAATGGTGAGACTATTTCTAGGTTATCTTTCAGCATTAAAGGCAAAGGTATCTCTGGATCTTCCCCCAAATCATACACATACAAAAAAATATATACACATACAAACACATACAAATGCAAATTTATAAACAAGAAAAAAATAATTTTGCTAGATGATTTAGTATGTACTTTTAGAAAAACAGTAATTACATTGTGTTTCTAAAATTAAGGTTTTCAAATAACATTAATTATACATGTTTCAAATAAACACCTATTATTTTGAAAGAGCAGTCAAAGTTTCTTCAAGGTTTTTAGTGTAAACATACCGAATTCGAGATCATTTAACCAAGTCTCTAACACCTATCTTTAAAAAAAAAATAGTTTTCTTAAAAATACTAATCAAAGTAACAAAATGTATTAGTTTCGTGTAATTGCATACTAAAATTTAATATAAACTATACATTTTATTGGCTGACCATATTGTGGTTAACGCAGAGTCTAGGTTCTGTTTTCCTCTTTAACTGAAAACTACACAAACTGCAGAAGGAGAAAACATTCCATTTCTATTCTAAGAGGGAAAAATGATTAATGGAGTAGAGTTAGACCTACCAGCCATTATTAACTAGACATTCTGTAACAAATTATAAGTAGAATGGAAATATGCTGCTTTCACCTGAATCTGACAACTTTCTTTTTTAAAGAAACAGGAGAACTAGGAAGAGGAACAATGAAAATCTGAATCCTATTTTGGATAATTTAAGATCATATTTTGCTTACATGTTTTCACCTGCTACAATTACACACTTTTCCTAGTAAATGTAAAAATGAAAAACTTTTTCCCCACAAATTATGTTCTTTTCTCCCTTGAAACAGTACTCACTGTTGTCAACAGAAGCCTGACTAATTGAAATGTGCTTTGTCCTGCCCAGGAAAAACAATGGATGAAATTAAACTAAGCAATAGCTTTGGTCAGAGTAGGGAGAGGAACTCAGCGGATACCTGGAGAGCCCCGCCCAGCACCTCCCCCCTTTCCCTTCTCAGAGCTGCAGGCAGGGAGCAGAGGCCTCTCAGAAAACTTTCTGCCCTGCAGGCCTCTTACTTTGTGAAGCACTTTTTAAACTCAATAAAGGACTTTTCTTATGCAAAAAAAGAAATGTCCTAGATTCTAAGTAAATGATACAGATTAGTTGGGTGTTAAACATGGTTGTCCTCCTTTTGCTTTAAGGAGTATCCAAAGTATTAGGACAAATTATCTAGAAAACTAGTAGAAAGTGACATTGATTCCCTTAACCCATTGCTTCTCTCCTGTCCTTCCTATACTTCCTCCAGGAGGGTTGAGCATGAGATATTCTGAAATATTTCTAATACGCATTATCCTTCTGACAAAAAAATACTTCCAGAAGTCCACCTTTTGCCTGTACCATAATTGTTAATCCATTTGGTTAATCCTTAGAGTTTATTACAGAAACAATTATTATCAGGGATCTTTAGGATAGAAGATCTACTAAACTTGAGATGTTAATATATTGTTTCTCAAATGCTGAGATTCTATTACACTGACAACTGATTGTCAGTGATGCTCTTATGACATTAAATTGACAATATAATTTAACATGTCATAAACAATAGATTAATTCATTCCTACTTAAACTTTGTTTTACTCAATCTTCTTGGTATTTTCATGCACTGGATTAATTTCTAGGTACACTAACACATAAAATCGTTATAAACCCTAGCTTTACAAAGATTCCCTTCTTTAAAATAAAACATATTTTCTTCTCTAAAGAGGAAAGATTTCCTTTTAAACAAGCATTTAGAAAATTACATAAGTTTTAAATATCATTTGACACAGGTACAAAAAAATATAAAGATAGCTTTGCTTTTGCAACTTACTGGTTTCACTCGGAAAATAGTTTATAGTAAGGCCAAATTATTTTAGGGAAAAACATATCCATAATAAATAAAAATAACACATATTCAAAACCTTTCCGTATGTAAATAACACTTAGCAAATCTTAACACAAAGAGGAGTTTCTATCATTTGATTTTGACATTGGCAAGGGATAGTATTTGGTTAAGTAACTGAAGAAAAGTCAATATTATGTAGACTCAATCTGGAATTATCTAAATGCTTAGAACAGACAGAATATATTCATGAAAGCCCTTGAAGTCAAAATATTCTGATATTGTCAGCACATGAAGTTAACATTCTACATTAGTGAAGACCAAATAGTGTGTTGAAGCAATTGTAGAAAAAGAATGTTTTCTTTACTTGCCTTATTTTTACAATCATAAAACCCAGAAATGCTTGAGGAAGTGTTTTTACCAGTACTTTCCAGTGAAATGATAAAGTTTAGTAATAGAAGTGGTAATGTACAATCTTAGACACACACAGGCATGTCTAATGTATATGTAGCATATAAGATATTTCTACATAAAGGGAGTTTGTTACCATCAGAGACGTGAATCCATTCCATAGACTGTTTTACTTCCTGAAATACAATTTACCCTTGTGACTACCAAAATGAAAGACACACCACACATCTTTAGTGTTCCTATAGCAGGTCAACCTTACCCCTTTCAGGGTCTACAAGCACATGCATTTAAATGGAACATCTGCATGGACGGGACAGACTTCAGCGACAGCCTCGATGCTCTAAATCATGTGTTTTTGCAGCTGCCTTACGCTAGACAGAGCATGAAAGACCTCGCTCTATGGCCTTTACACACTCCATTCTCCAAATAACAGAGGCATAGGAAGAGCAAGCAAGGAAGTACCGTCACTTTGAGACCTTTGCACTCAAATCATCAGCTGCTTTGAAAGATTTATTTACCCAAAAGCTCATGGAAAGAAAAAGCATCTAATTAGGGAATTTAAGTTCAGTTATACTTCAAGAAATGCTTTTTACATACTTCTTTTCACCTGTGACAGGAATAAAAGAAAAAGATTAATCACTAAATAATACATTTGCATTGCCTTAGCTACCCACTTTGTGGTTATCACTCCACCCATTCGGAGGAGATAGAATACTGTTCTTGCCTAGCTATTGCCTTACCTGTACCGTGTAGAATGCAGTGAAAATTAAGGAGCGGGATAGCAAAAGTCTAGAGTAGCAAAATTATCATAAACAGAGTAAAAAGAAAGGTAGGGGGCGAAAAAAAAGAATCAATATATATGCAAAAATAACTACTGAGATCACACGTGTGGTATTGAGTATAACGGGTATACAACATAGCTGTTATGTAAAGAAAAATGAGATTTCCTGGCTGTGAACCAATACTGGAATCTGTGTAAAAGTAATTTGAAATGTAAAAAAAATGGTCAAATTTGTAGGGAGATCTGAAAGAAATGAGAATGTGTCTGCACAGTGGTACCAAATGACAGCCCCAGGGAAGAGGAATGATTTCGGGGATTCTGGGAGAGAAAAGTAATTATCAGAGTAACAGCTTAGAAACCTTATAACTATCGTTTTCATCAGAAACAAGGGAATGTGTCTGTGTGTGGGTAAAGGACTGGTGATAAGGGGCAGAGACAATCTGCAGAAGAGACAGAATTGTGAACATGCAGAGGACGGCCTTGGTTTTTTTCATGGTGGGAGGAACATGGCAGCTGTGAGCTGGGGATGAGTTTGGAGTTAGTAAAGAAGAACTTCACTCTCAATTTCAGAGGTATTCACAGGAAGCACATCCCAGAATGGACAAGTTGCATGTAGAAAATTGGTTGGGGAACTCTAAATAGTCAACCAAAGTGCATAAATTAACAATATGATTTTTGCTTAATGTGTTCGTTAGTAAGAGACAGGAGAAGAGTGAGTACTTACAAAGCATAGGTGGGGAAAGGAAAGGGGACAAGGAAATCTGTGATGACGACAGTCCAGTGATTGAAACTGGAGGGCGGAAGGCAAAGGACATACAAATAGGAAAGAGGATGATGTACTGGAAACGTTGCACAGATGTGTACTTGGATTCAGACTGACTTGGCATTGAGTTTAAACTCATCTTCTTACTAGTTATTCTGTTTTAGGGAAAACACTTATCCCCATTTTGTCTCAATTTCCCCATCTGTACAACGAAGGTAATAGTGCTTGCCGGAGAGGACTTTGCAAAACTTGAGTTGAGTGATTAAGATCAAACAGCGAAATAGTCAAATGTTACATTTATTAATAAAAAAAGAAGTAGAGGTACAACAGAGGGCCTCAGAATGTAGCTGGTGACCGCTTGCCTGTCCTGCTGTGCTCCTTCCCTTCCTTTGTGACACCCAGGAGGCCCTCAGCCCAGACACCAGCACAGCCTTCCACTCAGGCAAGCTCCGTCCTCCCGTTTTACTGTTTCACGGCTCTGAACCATCGGCCATGTTTCCACGGAGGCCCTTGTGTGTCCCTGCTTCCCAGCATGAGGAAACTCCTCACTGCAGTTCTTTTTAACATGAACTCCCACCTTGTCTTGATATCTAGACATGTCAGCTTAAATATGCAAGTTCTTCACTGCCCCTACAACAATCTTTCTAATATCTGACTTTTCTAAAATCCTTTCCATCTGTAAGCCTGACCTGGCCCTCTCTAGCAACCCAACCTTCATTCTCTGGCACACCGCCAGTGCCTCCTCCAACAGCGGAGACACTGAACTATTTAACAGTCTTAGAAATCACCATATTTCACATGTCTAAGCGTCTTTGCTGGCATCATTATCCTTTTCTTCTCTTCCTGGTAAAGTCCTCAAGACTCATATCAAACCCTAAAATCATTCCCCCTCTCCTCAGAGTGAGCAAATCATGCTCTGAGTAAGATCCCTCTGGAATGTGCCTCTTCTTATAACACTTATCACACTGAGTTCTAATCACTGATTTTCTTCTTGTATTTAGACCCTACCACACTATGGGAATCTTGGAGGCCTTTTCTTATTTCTGCATGCAGAGAACCTGCCATAAACAGTGAGAACAGCAGCTCTTACATCGAAGGCCTAGTAAAGATGCCTTTCAGCAGCCCAATAGTCCCCCTGAGACGTGTCTCTTTCTTCTTATTGCCGTTTCATGGGAGAGGAAATCATGACACAGAGAGGTTAAGTAATTTGACTAAGATCACACACTTTTAAGGTGTAGATCTAGGGGTTTCATGATCTGCCTAATCCTCCTAAAAACTTTAATAACCTTTCAATTTTAAAGCTTGTCACACAGTAGGTTTTCGATACATATATGAACAATGAAAGAATGCACGAGGTGCACTTGAAGAAGGCGTACGACGAAACTGTTCCTGATATTTACTTGTCATTGGCACTGCTGGGGGATCATCCCCTTCAGCAAATTTTCTAATCTCTCTATTCTCTGTAGAATACGCTCTAAAACCATCCTACAGCAGAGAGCTTGCTCTCATTCATTTAAATATTTATTGAGTTCCATTTAAACCCTTCTTGCTACTCTCTTTAAATCTAATAGAATATAGTTTTAAAGGAGAGTGGGGAATCTCAAGAATGGGCCAGGCAACTGCTTCCACCTCAGTCACCAACCTCCTTCCAAGCACCAAGGAAAGTACAAATACTTGGAGAGAAATGCTTAGCAACAGAATCAACGTTCGTTTCCTCCCTTTATTCTTTCTCTCGCCTTATCAACCAACACAAAAGTTCACCCAATTTTCCCAACATCTCTTACTTCTACCACGACTGGCACTCCCCAGGGGGAAATGGGACACAATGAGCAGTGGCCTTAGAGAAGAACAAAGGCTGCAGAGGATCAGCGAGAACAAGGTGAAGACTGTGACTGCAGAACAAGGTCAAGACCATGACTGCAGCAGGAGGCAAAAAAAGCTGCTTAAAAACAAAACCCACCTGTGTCATCAGTGCTAGAGTGTTGCCCTACCAAGTATTTAAGATAGATGCTGGTACCGAAACTATGTCCAGGAATAGGATGGAAGTGATTGAGTCCATTTAAAGACACAGCCGTGTAAAGTTAATTTTAAGCTATATTGAGGACTTGCTTGTTGAACACAGCAAATGGATCAAGTTGAAATTCTTTTGTTACTGGTCAGTTGCAGATACTTGCCCTAGAGAATATGCTGGAATGTTGTCAGCATTGCTGGCAGGCTCCCAGGAGCCATCTGCCCTGCTCTTTTGGGGGCTCTACAATATGGGGCATCAGGTTGTGAGGTGAAGGAGATGTCAGCCACGTTGCTGGCTCCCTCTTCTGCAGGTGCCTGTAAGCTAAATGTTTTCATTGCAGTTAACGGGTGCTTTGGTCCCTATTCTGGGAAGCACCTGGACCTTTTAAGATTTTCTATATTCTGTGTGCAGATGCACAAAATGTTAATGGCAGTTTTATAGGGAGCCCTGTGGCAATTCTTGCCAATGGCCACTTTCTTTTCAAATCCTGCCTTTGGTATCTTAGAGATAAGCTTCTACCAGGATGTACAGAAAGCAGAGAAAGAATACTTTTACCAATACAGATGGGCAACATTTACGTTCAACCTGGAAAATTCTGAGAGAAAATTAAGAGACAAATCTATTCCAAGTCTGCAAATTTATAACAATGAATATATGACAATTACACAAAGGATGACCTAAAAATTGCAGTATTTAGCTAGGTATTAGGAAGCAAAATATTCATTCTAGAGTTTTAAGTTTTGTTTTGTTTTGTTTTAATCCTGAAGAAAATAACACATTTAAAGATGAATACAGATGTGCAGTCTGATCTAGCTGCTATAACCATATATCATAGACTAGATGGATTAAACAAAAGAAATGTATTCCTCACAGTCACGGAGGCTGAGAAGTTCGACATAAAGATACCAGCCAATTTGGATCTAGGGGTGAGTTCTCTTCCTGCCTTGCAAACAGACCACTTTATCAAGGGGTAGAAAGAGAAAGTGAGCTCTCTCCTATTACTTATTATAACGACATCATTGTATCAGGGCTCTGCATTTATGACCTAATATAACCTTCATTATTTCCTTACTCCAAACATAGTCACATTGGGGACTTAGGGATTCAACTTCCAAATTGTGAGGACACAATTCAGTCTTGTTTCAGTCCATCTAGGGTAGCGCTGCCTTGAGGGTACCCAGAACAAGGAGAAAAATTTGACAGATGCATTTTATTGTCAAGATTACTCTCCATGTTTTCTCCATACCTATTATAAAATATTTCTACAGAAAGATCATAAAGATGTACTACTTCTTTATAATGAGTCATACAGGTATCTTATGTGTGATTATGGAGAAATTATAAATCAGGCTTTTCCTTTCAATGCTACTGTAAACAATTTTATCTAGATTCTTCATTTATGTCTTCTCAAATTACTTTTTTTCATCTTTTTGTATGTTTCTATGTTCTTTTCTGACTTGGTGTAGTTTTATTTCTGACATCTCATCTTTGTGTTTGTCTTCAGATCACTGCTCTTAGTTAAAACAGCTGTTTCACCTCATAGCAGAGAAGTGATGTGCCTGAGAATTTATCCCATTGGGTAGACATTGGCTGGTATTTGACAGGTCCAGGAATATAAAAGCCCAGGTCTCTTGCCTCAAATAAGACACCTCTTGGGATTAATTTACCATCTGACGTTCCGTGTGGAATCAAGCTCAAGCTAACCTCAATGGGACTTAGCCGAAATCACATCTTTATTCGTTTTTTCTCCTCTTTTCTTGCCCTGATCACCCAGTTGTTACTGATCCTGGTCCCTCCTAGGATCATTTCCTTAATGAATTGATTAAACACTTACTGTTTAAAGACTTACCTCAGGGTCTTCTGGGAGGAATGCTACCTAAGATAACAAGTGAGATGACATCTATGGCATTCTCAAGAAGATGGAGGGAGAAAAACAGGATCTGTTAAATGTCACCAGTATTTAGTAGGATATCCTGCCAGCTGTCTTTCTCTTATTCAATAATTTAGCCTTCATTTGTTGTTTTATTGTCTCATCCAGTACTTTTTTCCTGGTACACTTTGCTCAGTCTGCCTAAGAAGCAAGGCCTCACTTAATTCCCCACTTTTCTAACAATTCTATTACCCTTATAAACCGCTAAGCGTAATTCTTAAGATTGATGGACATAAGTTGAGAAGGTGAGGAACCATAAAGCTGTAGCATTTAGCTAACTACTGACTGCACAGCACAGGCTAATGCCAAGACTAGTGTAAAAAGGGCGGGAGGTCAAGGAAATAGACAGGGGGTTGGCAGATGACAGTGGCAAAAAGACCTTCAGAGAGAACACCAGGGAAAATGAGCTTCCAAGGTTCCTGATCAGCGCCATACACACTCTGCACTCAGCGATGGTTCAGCCTTTTTAAAATCGTGATGAGTGGGATTAAGGATGAAGAGGTCCACCTTCCAGCTTCTGGACCTTGATGTTGGTGAGTTAGAGACTAAATGGTTTCAATTCATGTTTTGTCACAGATAAGAGCAACTTAACTTTTAGTTAAGTCAAGAAGTAAAGTTTTCAGAAGAAGGGTCAGGGAATGAGTGAGAAATCAGAGGGATGGTTTTTTTTAGTTTATTCAAATTCCATTATGAATAAATAATCCTGTATCTGAATCTCACCAGCCATGGGAGCTGCATTCAGGAAGTTGAGGAAACCACTCTGTCCTGTTAGATTCACTGCTGGCTCTCTTGTCATTATCTCTATTCTCTCTCAGGGATATTTGTCCCCTATAGCCTTTCTGCCATCTTGGATTCTGTCTCCTCTCACTTTCCTGATTTTTTCCTTCTTTGTTCTTCTCCATCTCTGGCCAATCACTGAGTCTCCTTAGCAGATTTTTCTTGCTCAGTTTTTCCGTAAACAATAATATTGTCAAGGCCTTTCCCAATCCATGGAGTTTTGTTTTATGTCCACACATGACATCTGTGATTTCGTATGCATCTTATAAAGTTGCAAGTAAAAATATTAAAATACCTTTCTTAAGATTAAATAATGCATTATCGAGTAGCAGCAGCGCGGGTCCCATGTGGAGGTGCTCCTAGCAGTGTTGTTCCCCAAGCAGTGGCGGTGTTCACTACATCACCAGGACATGTCTGGCTGGCATCCATCCACAGAGATCTCTCTCATCTCATTTGCCTTTGGGAAACAGGGCTGATGCCACTGAGTCCATGGTGCAGAGAGAAAAGGAACAGTTCTGTAAACTCTTTATTGGTGGCTAAGGCTTTGAAAGCACAGAAGAAAGTTTGAACTACTATGGGCAATGGGGCAAACTTACAGACTGTGTGGCAGAGATTCTGCAAGCAAAAGATCAAGAGGATTTGGTTTTGCAACTTTCTCATCCGTGGCTCGGGATGCTGCTGCCAAGGCTGCAAGACCTCAGTCAACTGATGGGGGAGTGGCTGAGTAAAATGTGCTGCAGCAAGAGAGGAAAACCAGGGGCTCAGGTAACTGAAGAAACTGTGTGTTGGTGGAATTAAAGAAGAGACTGAGGAGCATCACCTTTGAGATTATATGGAGATAATTAGAGATTAGGTAGTTTAATTGAGATAATTAATAATAGGCAGTCTAGTAAGAGGCTTTGGCTTTGTTACTTATGATGACCATGATCTTGCGGATAAAATCGTATTCCAGAAATACCATACCATCAATGGCCATAATGCAGAAGTAAGCAAGGCTTTGTCTAGACAAGAATTGCAGGAAATTCAGAGTTCTAGGGGTGGAAGAGGAGGCAGCTTTGGTTTTGGAGATTCACGTGGTGGTGGTGGAAATTTTGGACCAGGGCTAGTAAGTAACTTTAGAGGAGGATCTGATGGATATGGAAGTGGATGTGGATTTGGGGATGGCCATAATGGGAACAGAGGAGGACCTGGAGGTGGCAATTTTGGAGGTAGCCTTGGTCATGGTGGAGGTAGATGAAGATATGGTGGTGGAGGACCTGGTTATGGCTGTCAGGTTGGGGGCTACAGAGGTGGTTATGACAACTAGAGAGGAGGAAATTATGGAAGAGGAAATTACTGTAATTTTGGCAATTTTAACCAGCAACCTTCTAACGATGGCCCAATGAAGAGTGGAATATTTTGTGGTAGCAGGAATATGGGGGGACCATATGGTGGAGAAAACTACGGTCCAGGAGGCTGTGAAGGAAGTGGGGTTATGTGGGAGTTGCCGACATTGAGCTTCTTCCAATTTGTATACATAGGGGAGGATGAGAGCCCACAGACACCAGCACAGCTTCAGGTTACGGAAACTCTTATCTCAGTCATGCATAAACACGCAGTGATATGGCAGAAGACACCAGAGCAGATGAGAGAGCCAGTCTGTGAATGGATTGAATTATTTAATAACATTACCTTACGGTGGAGGAAGGATTATAAACTAATGCCTTTGAGACAGTTTCTTAGCTTTGTAATTGTTTCCTAGTGGTCTCTGGAAGAACATAGAAGCATTCCTTCTTTGATAATGTTGAATGTGTAAGTTTCAGGTGACATGTGAAATCTTTAAGATTTTTCTCAAAGTTTTGAAAAGCTATTAGCCAGGATCATGGTGTAATAAGACATAACATTTTCGACTCCTGCCTCAGTCATACTCCTAAATCTCTCTATTGAGATAGTCCCTGTGATTTCTACCCTCTAAACTCCCCCAGACTCCAAGCCACGGTAGCCAACTTGCATCCTTCCTTCATCTCTGTCTTTCCCTCCCTTCTTCTTCTTTAAAATGTAAATATGACCAAATCATGCACTTATAGTAGGCGTTCTTCATTGTTTTCTTTCTTCTTCTGAAACTCCTGCATGATTAACTCCATTGCTTTCTTTCTTTCTTTCTTTCTTTCTTTCTTTCTTTCTTTCTTTCTTTCTTTCTTTCTTTCTTTCTCTCTCTCTCTCTCTCTCTCTCTCTCTCTCTCTCTCTCTCTCTCTTTCTTTCTTTCTCTTTCTTTTAGAGACAGTGTCTCATTTTGTCACTCTCAGTAGAGTGCTATGGCGTCACAGCTCACAGCAACCTCTAGCTCTTGGGCTTAGGCGATTCTCTTGCCTCAGCTTCTCGAGTAGCTGGGACTACAGACACCCACCACAATGTCCAGCTATTTTTTGTTGCAGTTTGGCCGGAGCTGGTTCGAACCCACCACTCTTGTTATATGTGGCTGGCGCCCTACTCAGTAAGCCACAGGCGCAGCCAAACCCCATTGCTTTCTAAACAAAGTCCCTGTTCCTTGAACGTCATACACCTCTCAGTACTCCGCACCCTCATCCTTGCTGTCTGGTCCCACCCCCAAGCCTGCCTCTTTGCATTTAGGTTCTTAGCAGACACTTTCTCAAATCTTGCTTAGCATTCCATTTTCACCACGTCACCTCCTGCTTCCTAGCCTCCGCTTAATGATACGTCTCACTTTATTCAGCAGATATTAGCCCGTACTGTGTGTCAACTGTTCTAGACACCAATGCAAACAAGGCAGAGGTCTCTCTTGCAGAACTGACATTGCTGAGGGAAGAAGTAATAAACGCACTTAAGGAGAAGCTATCATAAATGCCATGGTGAAAAATAAAATTTTGATGTGGGAGGAGGAAAGGGGAATCATGGCAGCTAAGGTTTGAAGTGTTTCAGGGAGGAAAAAGCTGACAAGATTGGTAACGGCTTCGGTCTGTTTCACGCATCCTGGCACTCACTCAGGGCTGTGGAGCAGAGGGTGTTCACAGTATAAACAGGTGAAAGCCTTATAAGGAGCTTCTTAAAAAATGTATCTTGTGTGGAAAACGTGTAGATTGTAAGAATGTATAGCTTTTGTCCCAGTTTATTTCTCCATTTACTAGATGCATTTATGGAAGCATATAACAGAAGAAATATAAAGAAATCACAAAAGTAATTAAAAGAGCCCAAATAATGAGGTTTATGCCAGTTACATATAATAATCTTGCATATTTCAAAGACCCTAAAGTTTACAACATCAAGTATAGGGA
>CAUYON010019644.1:0-63284 GCA_963573935.1 Arctocebus calabarensis | reverse complement strand
GTAGAGTGCCGTGGCATCAAACTGCTCACAGCAACCTCCAGCTCTTGGGCTTAAGCGATTCTCTTGCCTCAGCCTCCCTAGTAGCTGGGACTACAGGCGCCTGCCACAGCGCCCGGCTATTTTTTTTTTGTTTTGCAGTTCGGCCTTCAGTATATGGGGCCGGCGCCCTACTCGCTGAGCCACAGGAGCCGCCCTACTTTTAGAACTTTTTAACTGTTTCTTTTTCAAAAACTTACCTCCATAGCTGTAAGTTTAAAAGAGTGCTTACACAATTAGCTAAAAATAAGCATAAAAGACCCTGTTGTTTGCCATATGGAGACTGAGCTGGGGAAAGTGGGGGATATGGAAGGGGAAGCAGCATTTGAGAGACTATTAGGGTAGGACAGAAATGATTGTGCCTTGCTTCTGCGGATCTGAATAACTTGAACATATGTATTATTTGTCAACAATGTTTACTATTTATTCTGAACATAAACATAACATGTTACGATGGCAGGCAATGCTTACTTACCATAAATCAAAGAAATCAGGTCTGTATCCAAACATAACTGTAATGCCGGCAAAGCATGAATACATGCTTTAGGGTTGAAAGAAATCTTCTTTGCAGTAAAAGATGTTTGGAATGTATGGGTTTGCTTTCACTTCTGTCTTGTTTACCAACAGAAATGTAGGTTCAGTCAAAGCTTTCATTTATCGACTGAGTAAACTTCATAAGAAAAATGAACACACATTTTTACTTAATATTTTACACATGTTTATAAATCCATCTATGCATACAACATACAAATATATGTACCTATGCCCATGTATGTTCCTATCCATCTATGACATATATATTGTTTTCACACGTGATCTTTGCCTACATACATTTCTCAATTTTGGATCCGCAAACAACACTACAACATTTAAAGATAGGGAGAAATGAGCCAGATGTGGTGGTGGACACCTATAGTGCCAGCTACTCAGGAGGCGATCCCTTGAGCCCAAGAGTTTGAGGTTGCTGTGAGCTATGACATAACAGCACTCAACCAAGGTGACAAAGTAAAACTTTGTCTTAAAAAATAAAGAAAAAAAATTGGGGAAAATGGGAAAAAATCCATAACAAAGACCGCCAAGGAGCAGCTGGAGAAAAACAGGGCACCCAAACTAATGTTTGGAAGAGCAGGTTGCATTTATAGCACAGTTGTCAGGTAGTGTAAAAAAGACACAAATAGCAGACTTTGAGGGTTCACTTCAAATTGTATCTATTTTTCTCAGTTATCCAGGAAGGAAGTCAATTTACAATATAAATGTGAAACAAAACCAGTCATTATAGTTGTGTTGTTTTCTCCAGCCATATTCAGTTATATGGGGGGCAGGCAAGGAGTAGTCAGTTAAGATTAACTTTCTAAGCCAAATCTGGTAAGTAGGGCAAAATAATTAACGGACAAAGTAGTTGAGGATGTTCACCTGAGGAATGATTTATACATGACCATGGAAACTGGTTAGAGAAGGAAGTAAGGACAAGAGGGGGATTAGGGAGAGTGAAAAAGTGGTGGGATAACTAATTATTAAAGTTTTGTGGTTTGGCGCCTGTGGCTCAATGGGCTAAGGCACCAGCCACGTACACCTGAGCTGGCAGCTTCGTATCCAGCCCAGGCCCACAAAACAATAGTGTCAGCTGCAACCCCAAAATGACCTGGCGTTGTGGCGGGTGCCTGTAGTCCCAGCTACTTGGGAGGTAGAGGCAGGAGACTCGCTTGAGCCCAGGAATTGGAGGTTGCTGTGAACTGTGATGTCACAGCACTCTACCCAGGGTGACAGCTTGAGGCTCTGTCTCAAAAAAAAAAAAAAAATTGTGCTCTAGGGAATAGTGTGTTGACATAATTGTTTCAATTTGTTTTCCTTTTTTCTGTGGGGGGAGGTGTGGGAAGTAGGTGAGGTATTACTTAGAGAAACTATTAAGGCATACAGGGTTCTTCGCCTCATTTTATATTTAATGGCAACAAATTCTATCTTTGGTTTTGTTTGGTTATTTTTCAACAGCATTTTCTGTCTCAATTGCTACTAACTTTGATACGGTTCTCTTCTGCCATTGCAATCATTTTGTTTACCCCTCTTCTCTACACCTACCTCCCACCCAGACCCTCTACACATACCTAGCCTTAGCTGCTGCTTCATGTGGGCCATGTAGTGAGCAAATTAATTATTAGAATTGTGCATAGAAGTAAACAGAACTTTGAGAAGCTGAGTTCCGATGCACAAAGTCTTTGTACAAACATTCAGACTTCTAATTAAAAGCCAGGCCCTGAAGCATGAATCCAGAGTTGAGATGCTTACTACCTTTTGCTGAACAATATTCTGAGTAGTTGCATTTACTAAATGAGCGATTTCTCTGCATTCAATCTGGAGTTAGACCCAGGTTTTCTATTTGCTTGATGAAAAGCCTTGGGTAAGCCACTGAACTCCCCCTCTGAGCCTCAAATTTCACATCTGCAAAATGGAGTTTCCTAAGACTTCTCCCTCTGCCTCTTGAAGATAAGGAACATGTTTTATATATTTTTGCATCTGCTACCTGTTGTAGTATGTAGACCACAAGAGATATTGAGTACTTTTTAAAAATAAATAGTGAAATCACAGGGCGGAAAAGTGTTTTTAATAAGAAACAAAACCACATGCAAATAAAACAAATAATAGACAAGGTCAAACAACAAATGGTACTGCACACGGTACTTTTAGGGAGAGATTGGAGTTGCTTCTGTGAACCATTTAAGATGCAATCAAAGAATAAGGTCGTGTGGGAAAAAAATAGAGTGACACATAAAGAAATAGGTGGAGCCAGCAGATGTATCTTTATGCTGAAGTTAAATACCATTTTTAAAAATACCATGCTTAGCAGGATCCAGCATGGCCCAGTAAGATGCCCACATCCTAATCCCTGGTAGTGTGAATGTTGCCTTATATGGGCAAAGAGACTTTGCAAGTATGGCTAAATTAAATATCTTGGGATGAAGAAATTATCCTAGATTATCTATGTGGGTCCTAATGTAACCACAGGGATCCTTACAGGAGGGAGGCAGAAGGTGATGTGATGACAAATGAAAAAGTTAAAAAGGGATTTGAAGATACTATGTTGCTGGTTTTGAAGATATAGGAAGTGGCCATCAACCCAAGGATGTTGATGGCATCCAGAAGATGGAAAAAGTAAGGAAATAAATTCTCCCCTAGAGCCTCCACGAAGAACTAATCCTGCTCACACCTTAACCTTCACCCAATTAAAACTTATTTCATAAACTTCTGGCCTCAAAAACTGTAAGACAATAAATCTGTGTTGTGTTTACAGTAATTTGTTACAATGGAAATTAGGAATTAATATGCCAAGTTTTTAACCAGTACCAATAAAAGAATGAATGAAAACTCAATTAAAAGCAAAGGTAAATATACATGACTTTCTTGCCAAAGTGCTATAAACATAGTTGGTTTTAGCAATGAAGTAATTTGGCTGAGGATAATTTTAAGGAAAAAGCACCTTGGAAATGGAATAAAAATCATTCTTCCTATTTTAGAGTATAAGAAACATGGAGGTCATTGATAAAAATTGCCAGACCGTTGCCAAATGGAAAACACCTTGCCTTTTTTCACTATCTACTCATGGGTCATGTGATTCTCTTCCCTATTGTGCACTTTGGGACAATAACCCTCTTTCTTTATCCCTTACTCATCCTCTTATTCCCTAATAAGTCATCACAACCCTGTTCAGATGGCAGGGACTTTAACACTCATTTTGTTGTACAAATCACATAAAGTGCTAGATAGCATTTTATGACTTAGTATCCTAATCAGGCTCTCCCATTTCTCTGTAATTCAATTGCCCTCAGCTAGACGTGCCACTTTTATTCTACCCCTCCATCCTAGAGACTAGACAAATCCTTGAGCTGTAGAAGAATGGAAGATGGTGTAATGCACTAACCCACGCTGAGAGAAATTATCAAAGAGCATCTAGGCCTAAAGGATCAAGATCCTTTCCATAGGCCTAAATGAAAGGATGTGATTAAAAATTACTATGGCTCAAAATGACCAAGTTAGTCTCAGGAGCTTTACTAATGATTTTGCCATCTGGAAAGGCAGAGAACTTAAAAGGTACTATTTTCCTTTTTTGGCACAAGACTACAAGAATATCAAATGTAAATGAAAAGTTTTGGCCATAGTAAACATTGGAAAACTATTTCTACAGGAATAACTTACCTAAAGGCCAATTAGTATATTAAGGCCCTTTAATTAATTGCCTTTCAAGTGAGAAATCTAACTCCTAAGATGTATATGTAAGGGTGACAGTCCTCTTCACCAAAGCTTTTCCAAAGAAACCATGAGTCACTCTAGGGACCCAAGAGCCATGAAAATCACCTACTGTATGAGATCTGCTCTACAACTCACTTATATTGGGAGGTGAGTTCAGATGGTGATGTAGCTTAGCTTTGAAATCCCCTGTTTGCCATGAGAAACACTTAAGTTGGCTAAGCTTCAGTCAGGACTACTTACCACCCACAAAGAGATCACCAGAGAGGTTTAAACAAAATCTTTCATAGGTTGAGAACCCATAATCCTGTAGAGAAAGCAAATAAGACAACATGTGGAACTTTGCTATCCGTCTCAGGAACAATATGGATACTCCTTTTATAATAATTTAAATACAGGTCACAGTAGCAAGTCATAGATATGTGATTCTGCAGAAACAGCAATAATGAAAACAAAGGGAATGATAGCTTCACTTTTTTGAGGGGAAGAGGGTTCTGTTCTTTAATTCTTCCCAGCACTTCTTCAGCAAATTTCCCTTCTATACTAAATCCATTGTAGGGAATGAATGTGACATAAAAGAATCACTTGTTCCATTGCTCCAATAAGCCTGTGTGTAAGGGATAATGTCAAATCTAGTGTATGTGCAAGAATGGAAAAAAAATGTTTAGTGTCATTATGGACTGTTCAAACTTTCTCTGCATGTGCTATGTTACTTTTAAATATCATCTGTCTCAAGGCTTATACTTCCTACCCATGTAAAATAATGAGAACAATATTTGCCCTTTCCATCAGAACAAAAAAGCAAAGCATATAAAACAATGACTTTAAAGACACTGGATATTAGGCAACAGAGGACAATGATCCCTGAGAAACAGAAAAATGAGCTTGGTAAGCCCTATTATTACCTCAGATTTCTGTCTGGTGAGAGTTGCCAGTATATAATACATTTATAGGGAATCCAGGTAGGATTCAGGGGACTCCCTGAGTTGAAGAGATAGAGCTAGGAGTCCAGAGAGACCAAAGCAGCTAGAGTTCACAAGGCAGGGAACCAGAGAGTACAAAGAAAGAAGTCCAGGAACTTGCAAAATGTTCCTCTTGAGTATTCATCAGAATACTGATCAGTGCACGCATGTAAAGCAATTATCCAACTCTCAAAAGTTTAGTGGCAATGGTACCTAGCAATCGCACAGGGCCAGGAAGGTTATTTTTTCTTGTTGCATAGGAAAACATCATAATTCACAATTAATTAAGGAGAGTACTCAGGAAGTTCTTGACTTAGTAGTGTGCAAATAGTTGTAGATCAAATACCAAATCTAATAAATACCAAAATTAATAAACTAAAAAGATAAACTAAGATAAAAAGATAAATTAATAAACAAAAGATAATTACTTCACTGCATCCAAGAAGAAAGCTCAAGAATATTTATAGGAACAAACATACAAAAATATCCAGTACAGAAAAAATAAAGTTCATGATGTCTGGCACACAATCAAAAATTATCAGGCATGCAAAGAAGCAGGAAAATCCAATCCATGATGAAGAGAGGAGATGATTTATTGAAATTGACACAGACCTGACACAGATGTTTGACTTAGCAGACAAGGATATAAAAACAGTTATTGTAACTGTATTCCATATGTCCAAAGAGTTACGCAAAAACATAAAACTTTTAAAATCTAATAAAACTTCTAGTGATACAAAAATGTCTGAGATGAAAAAAATAGATGGATTAGCAGTAGACAAGACCTTACAGAAGGAAAGATAAGCAAATTTAAAAATAAAATCATAGAAACTGTCCAAGATAAAGCACACAGAGAAATAAAAAATTTAAAGAATAAATAGAACAGCATCGGTGAGCTTGGTAGAAATTTCATTCAAACTAACAGACATATCTGAAAAAAAAAGTGGTGCAGAAAAAATACTTGAAGATATAATAGACATTTTTAAAGTAATAAAAAATGTAAACACAAAGATTCAAGAAGTTCAATTTAACAAGTATAAGAAATATGAGAGAAACTATACTTAACAAAGCAAATCATAATCTTTATAATATTTTTAAGTACTAATTTAAATGTCTTTAATCAAGACCAGAGCTATCCAGATTATTTTTTCTTCTTGAGGGAGTTTGTGTCTTTCAAAAAATTGGTCCACTTCATTTAAGTTGTTAATCTGGTAAATCCTATCAAACATTAAAGGAGGAAATAATACCAATTCTGCACAAACCCTTTCAGAAAATTGAAGAGGAGACAATACTTCTTAATTTATTATTTGGTTCCAATACTCTTAGAATCCCAATCCAGAAAAACAGACATTATAAGTAAAGAGAATGATAAGTTCTATGTTATTTATAAACAAAGATGCAAAAGTTCTAAGTAATTTTTTATCCAAGAAAGTGCAATAATACTAAAAAAGAAATATATCACAAACATGGAGAAATTGTATATATAAATGCCAAAAATGACTGTAAACACACCTTACACTATAGATATAAACTAAAAAAAAGTTATAGACCCAAATGTGAGTCTTCAAACTATAGAACTTTCTGAAGGAAAACATGGGAGCAAATGTTGTGATTTTGGGTTAGGCAAAGATTTCCTAGATAGGACACCAAAAACATGATCTATAAAATAAATCCAAGAAGCTTATAAATGGTACTTAATTAGAATAAATATCTCTGCTTTTTGTTAAGAACATGATAAAACAAGCCACAGACTGGGCGAAAATATTTGCAAATCAGTTTCAAATCATATGCCATCAATTGCAAATTGTAAATCTCATAAGAAACTTGTATCTAAAATCTACATGGATATAAAGATCAGTGGTTGCAAGGGAAAAGGAGAGAGCAGGCAAGAAAGGTTGCAGAGGCAAGAGGTCGCTGGTGGGTGGCTTATATGCTTGCTCTTGATTCTTATGATGGTTTCATACACGTGTACACTTGTCAAACCTATCAAATTGTGCATCTTAAATACGTGCAATATACTATATGTTAATTTTATTTCAATAAAGCTATTTTAAAAATCATCTGTCTTTAATTCTGCTTACTTGTCTTTTTCACTGATGAAAACTTATGTTTAATTAAAACTTTCCTTTCTGTTCTCTAATGTCTCTCAGAAAATTACCTTTTGTTTAAAATTCTTTTTTTCATATATTTTTAGAATTTTTTTATGAAATCATATTTGTGTACATAAGTACAATCATGTATTTCAGTACAATGTGTTGAAATATTGAATATTTTCATTGAACTGGTTGACATAACTTTCATGGTATTTTCTTAGTTGTCATGTTAAGACATTTATATTTTACATTTAGTAAGTTTCACCTGTACCCTTCTAAGATACACTGTAAGTGTGGACCCACCAATTACTCTCCCTCCATCCATCCTCCCCCCTCTCCTCCCCTCCCTTGCCCTTTTCCCCATATTCTTGTGCTGTGATTGGGTTATAGCTATCATATGAAAGCTATAAATTAGTTTCATAGTAGGGCTGAGTACATTGGATACCTTTTCTTCCATTCTTGGGATACTTTGATAAGAAGAATATTTTCTAGCTCCATCCACGTAAACATGAAAGAGGTAAAGTTTCCATCTTTCTTTAAGGCTGCATAATATTCCCAGCCATGTGGTAATATTACATATACCACAACTGATGAATCCAGTAGTGGGTTGATGGGCCCTTGGGCTTTTCCCATGACTTAGCAATTATGAATTGGGCTGCATAAACATTCTGATACAGATATCTTTGTTATAATGTGGTTTTGGTCTTTTGGATATATACCTCGTAGAGGAATAATGAGATCGAATGGCAGTTCTTTTTCTAAGTATTCTCCAGATATCTTTCTAAAAGGACCATATTAGTTTGCATTCCCACCAGCAATATAGTAGTGTTCCCTTTTCTCCACTTCCATGCCAGCATCTCTGGTTTGGGGATTTTGTGATGTGGGCTAATCTCATTGGAGTTAGATGATATCTCAAAATAGTTTTGATTTGCATTCCTCTGATGATTGAGGATGATGATAATTTTTTCATGTGTCTGTAGTCCATGTGCCTGTCTTCTTTAGAGAAGTTTCTCTTCAGTTCCCTTGCCCACTTTGAGATGGGATCACTTGTTCTTTTCTTGCGAATATGTTTGAGTTCTCTGTGTATTCTGGATATTAAACTCTGTCTGAGGCATAACCTGGAAATATTTTCTCCCATTCTGAGGGCTGTCTGCTTGCTTTACTAACTGTGTTCTTGGCTGTGCAGAAGCTTTTTAGTTTGAACAGATCCCAGTAGTGTATTTTTGATGCTACTTCAATTGCCTGGGGGGTCCTCCTCATAAAATATTCACCCCAAATGATTCCTTCAAGAGTTTTCCCTGTGCTTTCTTCTTGTATTTTCATAGTTTCATGTCTTAAGTTTAAATCTTTAATCCAGTGGGAGTCTATCTTAGTTAAAGGTGAAACGTGTGGGTCAAGTTTCAGTCTTCTACAGGTTGCCAGCCAGTTCACCCAGCACCATTTGTTAAATAGGGAATCTTTTCCCCACTAACTGTTTTCAATTGGCTTGTCAAAGATCGAATAATGGTAAGTAGCTGGGTTCATCTCTTGGTTCTGTATTCTGTTCCATACATCTACTTCTCTGTTTTTGTGGCAGTACCATGCTGTTTTGATCACTATTGACTTAAGGTATAGTCTAAGGTCTGGTAGTGTGATTCCCCCTGCTTTGTTTTTATTTCTGAGTAGTGTCTTGGCTATTCGAGGTTTTTTCTGATTCCATATAAAATGATGTATTATTTTTTCAAGATCTTTAAAATATGTCAATGGAGCTTTAATAGGGTTTGCATTAAAATTGTATATTGCTTTGGGTAGTATAGACATTTTGACGATGTGGATTCTTCCCAGCCATGAACATGGTATGTTTTTCCATTTGCTAACATCTTCACCTATTTCTTCTCTTAGAGTTTCATAGTTCTCTTTACAGAGATCTTTCACATCCTTTTTCAGGTAAACTCCCAAATATTTCATCTTCTTTGGCACTACTGTGAATGGAATAGTCCTTGACTGTTTGTTCAGCTTGTCTATTGTTGATTTATGAGTGTTGATTTTGTAACCTGATATACTGCTGTATTCTTTGATCACTTCTAAGAGTTTTGTAGTAGAATCCCTGGTATTTTCCAAATACACAATCATATCATCTGTGAAGAGTGAAAGTTTGATCTCTTCTGACCCTCTATGGATACCCTTGATCACCTTTTCTTCCCTAATTGCAATAGCTAAAACTTTCATTACAATGTTAAAGAGCAGTGGAGACAATGGACAACCTTGCCTGGTTCCTGATCTGAGTGGGAATGATTTCAATTTAACTCCATTCAATAGGATATTGGCTGTAGGTTTACTGTAGATGGCCTCTATCAGTTTAAGGAATGACCCTTCTATACCCATTTTCTTAAGTGTTCTGATCATGAAGGGAAGCTGGATATTATCAAAAGCTTTTTCTTCATCAATTGAGAGAATCATATGGTCTTTGTTTTTTAATTTATGTGCTGAATTATATTTATAGATTTATGTATATTGAACCAGCCTTGAGACCCTGGGATAAAACCCACTTGGTCATAGTGTATATTTTGTTTGATGTGTTGATGGATTCCGTTTGCTAGGATCTTGTTGAACATTTTTGCATAAATATTCATTAGTGACATTGGTCTATGATTTTTGTTCTTGTTGGGTCTTTTCTTGGTTTGGGAATCAAGGTAATGTTTGCTTCATAGATTGTGTTGGGTAGTATTCCTTCTTTTTCTATATTTTGGAAAAGGTTAAGTCATATAGTACCATCTCCTCTTTAAAACTTTGGTAGAATTCTGACGTGAAGCCATCTGGTCCCAGACTCTTCTTTTAAGGGAGATTTTGTATAGCTGATGCTATTTCAGAACTTGATATAGGCCTGTTCAACATTTCCACTTCATTCTGGCTAAGTCTTGGAAGGTGGTGTGCTTCCAAGTATTGGTCAATTTCCTTCAGATTTTCATATTTCTGAGAATAACATTTTATTTAATATTCATTAAGGATTTTTTGAATTTCTGAGGAGTCTGTTGTTATTTCATCTTTACCATTGATGAAATTAGAGATTTTACTCTTTTTTTCCTGTTTAGGTTAGCCAAAGGTTTATCTATATTTATTGACCTTTTCAAAAAACCAACTTTTTGATTTATTGATCTGTTGTATAATTCTTTTGTTTTCAATTTCATTAAATTCTGCTCTAATTTTGGTTATTTCTCTTCTTCTGGGGTTGGGATTGAAATGTTCTTCCTTTTCCAAGTGCTTGAGATGTCCCATTAAGTTGTCAACTTCCTCTCTTTCCGTACTCTTGAGGAAGGCTTGCAGTGCTATAAATTTGCCTCTTAGGACTGCATTTGCATTATCCTAGAGGTTCTGATAATGCATGTCTTTATTGTCATTTTGTTCCAAAAATTTGGTAATTTTCTTGTTAATCTCATCTATGATTCATCTATCATTCAGCATATGGTCATTTAGCGTCTATATTTTGTATGAGTATGCAGATTCCTATTGTTACTGAGTTCAACTTTTATTTCATGATGGTCTAAGAAAATACAAGGAATAATTTCTATTCTTTTAAATGAGTTTCTCTTATAAATTGAGATGCATTTTGGTTGGGTGCATAAATATTAATAATTGAAATCTCATCATATTGAGTTTTTCCCTTAACAAATATGAAGTGTCCATTCTTATCTTTCCTTACTTTTGTTGGTTTATTTTATATCTGGAAATAAAATTGTAGCACCTGCTTTTTTCTGCTTTTTATTTGCCTGGAATATAGATGACTATCCCTCCACTCTGAGTCTGTATTTATCTTTTAAGTTAAGATGAGATTCTTGTATGCAACAGATATCTGGCCTGTTTTTGTATCCAGTCAGCCTCTTTAGAGGACAATTTAAGCCATTCACATTAATTGAGAAAATTGATAGGCCTGGGAGAATTTTGGGTATCAAGTTTATTGAGAGATCAGTGACATTTTTAATCCTTTTGCCATTGTGGAGATGAAATTTGATCAAAAGTGAGTTTACATTTGTGGTGAAGAATTGTGCTGGTCTTTATGGAGAATAGGTCTGAGGATATCCTGGAGAGTTAGTTTGGTTATGGCAAATTTCTTCAACATGTGAATGTCATTGAAGAATTTAATTTCTCCATCATAAATGAAACTTAGTTTAGCTGGATACAGGATCCTGGGTTGAAAGTTGTTTTATTTTAGGAGATTAAAAGTCGATGACCACCATCTTGTAGTTTGAAAGATTTCAGCAGAAAGATCTGCAGTCATTCTAATATTCTTCCACTTGTAGGTTATGATTTTTTACATCTGGCAGCTTTCAGAATTTTCTTCTTCATATTAACTTTGGTGAAGTTATTTATGATATGCCTGGGGGTTGTCTTATTTGGGTTGAGTTGTGCTGGGGTTCTGAAACTGTCTGCTATCTGAATTTTAGAATCTCTTGGCATGTCTGGAAAGTTCTCTTTCATAATCTCATGAAGAAGAGCCTCTATGCCTTGTGAAGCTACTTCATCACCTTCAGCGATCCCTATAAGGTGAATATTGGTTTTCTTCAAATTATCCCAGAGCTCCCTGAGAGTGTCATACGTTTTTGCTCTCCACTTCTCTTCCTCTTTGAGCATTTGAGAGCATTCAAAAGCTTTGTCTTTGATGTTGGAGATCCTTTCTTCTGCCTGTTCCATTCTGTTACTGAGGGATTCTATTGTATTTCTCATATATTGGAGGGCTATAACTTCTTTTCTCAATGTGTCTAAATCTTTGATGATTTTGTCTTTGAATTCATTGAATTCTTGAGACATCTTTTGAATTATTCCTAGAATTTCTGACTCCAACTTTACTTCCATTCTGTTGATCTTATTTGCCATCCAAATTCTAAATTCGATTTCTGACATCTCAGCCATCTGTTTGTGAATGGGATCCTCTGGTTTGGCTGTTTTGTCATTCCTTGGGAGGTTTGAACTGTTTTGGTTATTCATGTTGCCAGAGTTTTTCCATTGATTCTGCCCCATGATTGTTTTTCACTAGTTAGATGAGCAGGTAAGGTGAAATTGGATTAGAGACTTCTGGGGTTGTGGTTGACCAGCTCTTCACTAAGGAACTGGAGCTGGTGACTTTAGCCCCTGTACAGTTTTGGAAAGGACCTATACAGTACTATAGTCTGTGACTCTAGAAGTCTGATTGCTGTAGTGGGGGTAGGTGGCTCTGTCTCGTATTCAGCTGATCTCTGTCTAATCCTAGTGAATCAGTGTCTCTAGGTTGCAGTCTCAGCTTTGGAGAAATACAAGTAACTAGGACATCTTATCCCTCACAGGTAATACCTGGAAGAGGATAATCAAACATTCTCACTACAACAAAACCAGCATATCACCTTGGAGGGTCCTCGAGTGATTTGTCCAGTTCAAGAGTTCCAAACCAATTGTCCCAAACAGCACTCACTCTCTAGCTGGAGAGTTCAAAAGGTCTCCAGAAACTAGATATTAGGAGTTTATTGGTAGCTCAAGTGTGGCTTGAGCACCTCTGGTACTCCAAGGAGTCAGACAGGCCCATCAGTGGAAGGTTTAGAGCAAGGGGGTTGATGCCTCTTTCCCCACCTTGCTCACCCTTCTCCACTGGACTCTGGTAACTCTAGTCACTGGTAGCCCCAGCGGCAATCTCTGTGGCCCTGTTCTGTCCATGAAGCAAATGTGCCAGGACTATGTGCCTGCCAGTATCAAAGTAGGGTCACTGCCTCCTCCTTGTGGTTACCACCCTCTGCAACCATTCAGCAGGGGAAGCTGAAGCCTGTTTGCCTCAGGTGCTCAATGGCAGCTGGAGAAAGTTCCACCTGAGCTCAATCCAAACCTAAGTATATCCTGACAGCAAAAGAATTTCTCCCTCAGCCACCACACCTTTGTTGCTGCTATTCTATAACTCTGCTACCCCTATAGGGCAAGGTCTGTTTCCCTCTGGCAGACCACAGAGTTGGGGAGATGACTCTCCCAAATTAGACCTCACCCAGATCACTATATTAATGCTGGCATTGGGTGGGAGGTGTCTCCACTTGGGTTCGTGTACCTAAGCAGTTCCCAGGTCTCCACCTGCAGTGCAGATACCCACGCCTCCACCCGCTGTTCAGATACACTTTCTTCAGGGCCAGGTCAGTCACCTTTCCCTCTTTGTCTTTCTGTATTGTTACTGGATTCATAGATACAGCACAGCTGCACTGCCTCCATCTATGCAATGCCCAGTTCTAGCCAAGAAGTGCAGACATTCTGGTATCTGCAGGGATTGGACTTCTAGACTGCCAAACCAGGGGGGAAGGGTAAACTGGAAGTTCAAGGTGACAAGGAAAATATTTGTTTAAACTTCCTGCCAGACAAGGGAATTCCTGGGCTCACAGCAGGGGCTCTCTGGAGAAGGAGTCCCAACTTCCAGCAATTCCCTCTGGTGGGGTGAGGGAGGAGAGCCTCAGTTCATCACTCACAAGTAAAGATCCCACAGCAAGCAAGTAACTCTCTTAGGGGAGGGGACAGGCACAGTTCCTTCTGGGGATAAGAGTTGTACAGGAAATTTGTTTCCTTGGAGTCGAAGCTTGCCTCAGCAGGGAAGACGTGCAGTTATCTATCTCTTCTCTCAGCTCAGCTCCCCTCCTTCTGCTTTGTTGCATTCTTTCTGGCCATTATCTCTCCCTCTGGACTGGAGCTTCTGTTGAAAACTGGCTTCATCCAACCATCATCCTCCTTTCCCCCTTGCTCTTGTTGAATGTGAAAATTGGAGTTAGGGAAAGTAGCCAACCTGATGATTTAGCAAAACACAAAACATGTTGAAAACAAATGAGCACATAAACAGACAAAAAGGCTACCAGGAAACACAAGTACATAGATGCACAGACAATCAGAACCAACTAGACATACAGACCAAAAAACAACAACAGAAATGATGATAATCAAAAACAAATAAAATAAAAAATAAAAATAAAATAAAATAAATAAAAATAAAAACTCTAAAAATCTGATGTATGCACTCTCAGCAACCATAAGAAGGGAAGAAAAGGAAGAGAAGAAAAAAATTAATATATATATATTAATAAAATAAGAAAAAATTTAAAAATTAGAAGAAAATTAACAATAACTCTGATAGGAAAAGGATGAAAAAAGGGAAGAAGAAAAAAAAGGCACCAACCACCATGATATTATTCATTTATATGTAAAAATAATACAACTATAGGAAGGATGTAGGGGTCAACTTTAATAGGAAAATATTCATATTGCAATATACTTTCTGGACACCAGGTGTTGCTGTGAGTGGTTCCTAGGCTCATACCTGGTCCAGTTTTACTTTGTTACCATGGTTATCTCTGTATCTGGTCCATAAAGGGAGGTGCCTATCATTGCTGTTTCTGAAATTTCAAAATATGTCTGTTTTCCAACATGCTGCCCAACCTTGGCTGACCTCTTCCAGATGGCACCCCAATGTGACCTCCAGATTCGGGGCAGGAGACCATACTGCACCAGTTTCTTTACTCAGTGCCTACTTTTGCTGCAAACTGGGAATTGCAATATTCCGTGGGAGAGGGGCTGGTTGCTGCTGGCGTCCACTGTTTCAGCAGCAGTGCCAGAGATTTTTTTTCCGTCAGTGTTCTTGGCTCAAGATTATACTTTTGAGTCCTACAATCCACCCAATCGCTGCATACCCTGAACTGCCAGTCTATACCAATAATCCCCACCAGGAATGATCAAGTCCATTCCTTCACACTGCTGTTCTGGAAAAAGGTGCCCTTGGGGGTTGCCATTTCCAAATGTGCCTGTTCCTGGGTGGGATTCTTTCCCCTTAATTTTCTATCAGGCTGTCTAGCCCCCTGCAGCTCCAAACAGCACCACTTTCTGGTTGTGAAATTCCGCTCAGGAGTCCACACTTCACTGATCTTCCACCTACTTTCTCCACGAACTGGGAACTGCAGTCCTATGGGGGCTGGTTGCTGCTGCCACTAGCACTGCTTCAACAGTGGCACAAAAATTTCTCTAGCAGATTCTGTGGCTCCAGGTTACATTTTTAGTTCAGCAATCCAGCATCTCATTGTACACCTCTAGCTGCCTATCCACACACAAACAAACACTCCATGCAGGGGAAGATCCAGGCAGCCTCTCTCTCACCTGAAGATTTGGTAGACTTGCGCTAGACATCTGTCCCATTTGCCATCATGCTCCGCCTCTGTCTTTTTTAAAACTCTAAAAATTTTAATGACCCCAGGTCATGAAGCTCTTGGAGTTATTATCGGTACCACTTAGCTATTGACTAAGAGTATTTCCATAGCCCCATTTTGATGTTTTATAAATTTTTCAAATCAAGCTACACAGTTACAAATCAGTGACAATAGAAATTACGGTATGAGTATAACCTTTTAGAAGCACAAAAGGCACCAAATTATACCAACTGTGTGCCTGGCAGACCAGAATCTTTCTATGCATTATTTGAATTCATTTATTCAAACAAGTAATAATTTGGAGCACCTACTATATGCAAGGTGTGATATAGTTGAGTGCCTAGTACATAGGAGGTAGGCACTATAGTTAGTATTTAGTTCTTCATAAAACCTCTTTCATGGAGATGTTTATTATTGCCAATTTTCAGATTAACAAGTGAGAATCAGAAGTCAAACACTTGTTTAACTTTATAATATCTAGAACACAGAAAATCATGGAACAGCGATTTTTATTTTTCTATAGAAATATATAATTGAAAATTCTCTTCTTCCTAGTCATCCCCACTAGGTATTTCTCTGGTTCTCTGGTTTGGGAGTAAAGAGCATTTTTCAAGTACTATTTACACACGCACACACACATATGCAAATATACAGTTTTTATAAATAAGTTCTTTGTAATGTTTTTTTAGTTCTCTTATTCCATTTCCATTCACTAGGACTATTTTCATTCATTTTAGCCTCTGTAGTTTCTAGCTCTCCCCTGTGAGGTGAAGATTCCAAAGATATAAAAGAGATTGGTTAGCAAATGTCAATAATATACTTCAAAGGGATTAGGATATATAAATTGAAAGTTGTTATTCTTCCTGTAATAGAAGAATTGGTTGAAATGTCGAATTTCCATTAAAACCTTTCACTGGTAAAATGGGTTGTTGCCAAAGAAGTCTAAACAATTAGTGGTTTAGTATATGGTGAGTAATACCATACACTAAAATAACACCTGAACAGCATGGGGTGCAGGTATTTTTCAAAGCAAAATAGGACCGGAAGCAAAAGGGTCACACACCTTGCAGTAAGGTGAGACAGCAGTTATGCCCCATGGGATGTTCAAAGGGACACAGCAGCTGTGATGAAGGGGAAGCTGGAATAGAGCCACATAACATATGCCTTAATTTCATTCAGGGAGCAGACCGCGCACAGAGCAGATGGATCTTTACTTTGATGAATGATCAGAAAGGAAGTCCATGGATGCCATAGAAAATAGGAACATTAAAATGTTTTTAGGGGACCATGTGTCAAGAACAGATCCAGATGAAATGGTTAGTTCCTTCTTCTCACTCTCAGATCAAAATACATCAAGAAATTGCAATTAGAATGGGTGGTCAGTGAAGAGACAAACAAAATCAATGGTTAATGGTAGAGGACAAACATCCTCTTCTTTAGCAGGCTTCCTTACAGGTACACAGTGGTCCCTCCTAATCCTAATCCACTATTGCCCTTCCTTTCTGTGGTTTCATTTACCATGGTCAACTGTGGCCCAAAACTATTCAATGGAAAATTCCAGAAATAATTCATAATTTTGAAATCACACGCTATTCTGAGCATTGCGATGAAATTTCATGTTGTCCCACTTCATTTTGCCCAGGATGTGAATCATCCCTTCATTTAGGTTACCCACTCATTAGTCACTGAGGAGCCATCACAGTTATCAGATTTTTAAAAACACTGTATACAGTTGGCCCTGCATGTCCATAGATTCTAGGTCCTCAGATAAATAGATTGAAAACATTTATTAAAAAAATAGAATTAAAAAGAATAAAAATTTTGATGCTACATTATAACAGCTATTTACCTTGTATTAGGTATTATAAGAATCAGAGATGTTTTAATGTATACAAAAGGATGTGCATCAGTTATACACAAATATTACATCATTTATAGAAGAGACTTGAGCTTCTGCAGATTTTCTTATTCTTGAGGGTCCTGGAACTAATTCCCCTCAGACACTGCAGGACAACAATACAGTTTGGAACCATCTAGGGATTAGGCATCAATTGCAGGATTCTTGGAATATATCCCACAGATAAGGTGAGCACTATTGTAATTCCAAATTAGGAGCAATTGACAGTCCTTGGCCTTCCTAGGGTTCTTGGTAATGTCATTTTATTCATGAAGAATTCTTCAGATCCTAGTTTCAGAAATCATTTCTAACTTAATTATGCAAAAAGAATTCACAAACTCTGGAGCATACTTGAGCAATTTGCAGAACTGATTTGCAGAAGCTCTGATTCTTGTATTTCTTCTTTAGATGGAAGAAATTTTTTAAAAGAAGAAATTCTTTAGAATTTCTTTTTTAGAAGAAATACAACAATCAGAGCTTCAGGGCCTTTAGACAGAGACTCAAAGCCACAAGATCCCTTCTGTCTCTGTCTGACAGTTGTCTCCACTTGGCTTCACTAAGCAAGCACATTCTCTACACACATCTGTTGGCAGCCCCCAGTTCATATCCTCTTGTCTTGAAAACCTCAGAAAATATATCAGTTCCAGGGATTATAAGTGACTTTTTCTTAGGTCCTGTAATACTTACTCTTGACCCAGTCACTGTACATAATGAGATGAGACACTGGTTAGACCTGAGCTATACTCATCTTTCTACCCTGTAGCCAAGGGGAAAAGTTTGTAATAAGAAAAGAGGAACAAATAGGTTGTTATTCCAATAAAAGGAGAAAAAAAACTTTCACAATGAACTATGAATGTGAATGCAGTATGTCCTGTTGAGTGGTGGGTAAGAGAATTCAAGATGAGAGGTACTGTGAAATTGTTGAAATGATGGAAGCACTTCTACTTATGAAAGCGTTCATCAAAATGTTCCTCTTTGAGCCAGGCTCGGTGTGTTGTATGGCTTGCTTCCTGGATGGCACCTCCATTTTGGAGGCAAACAAATTTCCCAGGATCCTTGGAGCCAGGTGAGTCTGTAGGCTATCTTGTAACCCCTGGAATTCAAATATGTTAAGGAAGAAAATACAGTAATTTTGTTGATGATGCCAGACAACAGTGGTTATCATGGTAGTTGTAGAAAGAAATATATCTCAGTATCTTGAAACTGCAAGAAGGCCTACAGAACTGACCAACAGGTCACATGAAGGGCATTAAGGAAACTAATATAAAAGAGGCATGATTCCCTTTGAATTTTAACACTGTATTCATGTCTTCCAGAGAAAGTGTAAAGGTGAATCCAGGTAGCAGTCTTATTTTTGTCTCATTCCCTGGGGGAATTTGTTACCACCAACTGGCAAAAGTTCTAGAAGTATAAATTGCTTTACAAATACTAACATTGTTCTGTTTTTAAAGTTTCTTGTTGCAAAAGTAGAAATCATGCCAAACTAATGAAGACTGTTGTTGAGAACAAGTGCATCACTATGATTTGTATTTGAAAAACTTGCATATGACTATGTTAATTTCTACATGAACAACAATTAGGAAATTTTGTCTTGAATTCCACTGATGAGTGGAAACAACCTAATCCCCACCAACCCAGGAATGGATTAACAAGCTGTGGTATATGTATACTATGGAATACTATTCAGCCATAAAAAAGATGAAGACTTTACATCTTTGGTATTAACCTGGATTTAGGTCAAACACATTCTTTTTAGTAAAGTATCACAAGAATGGAGAAGCAAGAATCCAACATACTCAATTCTAATATGAAGGTAAAAGATGACTTAATGCAAGGTGAGGGGTCTGGGAATGAAGAAGCAGGAAGAGGAGAGGGGGTGAAGGGGGGTCACGGTATATGGCACACCTTTTTGGAGGTGGGACACAATTATAAGAGAGAATTTACTTAACAAATGCAATCAGTGTAATCTAATTCTTTGTACCCTTGATGAATCCCAAACAATAAAAAAAAAAAAGAAAGAAAGAAAGAAATCTACTGGGGTTCCACATTTTGCTTTAGAACTCTAGCTCAAACTAAATTATTCCATCTTTAACTAAGCTATAAGCAGCAGTTAGTCAGCTGATATAGTTTCCCACATTTTAGACAGATGTTCAAATTTTAAAAGGAGAGAACATGATCTGTTGTGGATTTACTCTTTCTGGAATGGTTCCCCGGGAATAGATTAGTTTGGTCTTTAGCATGCCCTCTTGGGGGTCTAATTCCATGAGACTATAGGGAGTTAGGCTTCTCACCCTAACTCCCTACAGTCTCATAATAACCATGAGTTTTCAAAGGTTTCTATTCAAACTTTACAACTTTGTTAGTTTTTTAAGAAAGTTTAATGTCTACTCATCACCTGCATCTTTTACCTCTGTACAATGAGGAAGATAGGGTGTTAAATAACTACCCCACTTATCAAACAATGATCCACCCTGGTAACTTTTGATACATTTATTGGCCATTTGAATCTTCTCTTTTTTGATGTACCTGTTCAAGTCTTTCACTTATTTTTAATTAGATTGTTTACCTTTTTCTTATTAATTTGAAGGTAATCTTTACATATTCTGAATATTATTCCTACAACAAATATATGTGTTTGCAACTCTGTGTTTTCTACTCTGTGTCTTGTCTTTTCACTCTCTTAATGGTAGGTAGCTCTTGATGGACAGAATTTTTAAGTGCAGCCACTATCATCAGTTCATGTGATATTCTACGATCTAGTTCCTGCTTATGATGGCTAACGTCACAATGAACTCTCAGGATATGTGGTATATATTCAAAATTGCATTTGAGACTCTGAATCTAAGATCTTGGTTTTTATAAAACAACAAAATTCGTTTTCATGCTATGAATTGCTCACTGACCTGAAAGCAAGTCAGTCCCTCTCAAAAGACAACATATAGTTTTGGCATGTTTTTGAAATTTGTATTCCTGTTCAATATTTACGCTTTTGTGTCTTGCTTCTTTTACTCAACATTAGGTTGAATGAGATTCATCGATAGTAAACTATATAACTATAATTAAATTATTATTATTGTTATTTACTACTCCTTTATCCTCATCCATATTTTGTGCTTTTGAAGTCATATGTTTTTATTGCATATGTACCTTTTAACCCCAACAAGACATCATCATTATAATTATTTAGATTCACTTCCATAAAGATAGTCTTTGACTTCTAATGGTTCAACTTAAGATTTTCTTACTTTAAGATGGTGTGAAAATGACCATTCAAGACACTCCTCACCTTATAATGGGATTATATCATGATAAACTCTTCATGAGTTGAAAATATATAAATTGAAAATGCTCTTTCAAATTTGGATATTTTCAACTTCTGATGGTTTTTTCAGAATATAATTCCATCCAAACCTGAGGGGTATCTATATTTATCTTTCTCATTTATTTATGTTCCATTTTAATTTCTTTATTTCTTTCTGTATTCCTATATGCCTATGTAGGATTTGTTTTTCAACTATTAGAGTTTCCATTAGAATTACCTTAATGTGGTAGGCATTCCTTCTTTCTTTCTCTGGGACACCATACCAATTTTTTGCTCCTTTTCTCTCTCTTTCTCCTCCATCTTTCTTGCTGTCCTCTCTCTCTATTTTCCACCTCTCCTCCCCTTTCTCCCTCCCTTCTATGTATATAAAGAATGACCTTTATGAATATCTGATGGCTCATCTCTTGGCTGTTATTATTTTGAAGATCTTGAACTTTCAATTTCCAGCAGCTTGAGTTCTCCAGTGTTATCACAATGACTTTTTTACATTTATCCAGCACTTCAAGTTGTATTAAATGCTTCCTGTGTAGATCCCTAAAAGCATAATATCTTGGTCAAAATTATAAACATTTTAAAGCTCTGAAATATTTTTGCCCTATTGTCTCCAGAAAAAAAAAATGGCTATTTGACATTCTAATAAGTAGGCCTAAATTTTAGAGACTATCTCTAACTTTATTTTTTCTTTAATTGAAAAGAAACAGGAAAATATTTTCATCCTGGAAAAGATTTTTCTCCACCCATCTAGCCATAAAATTTTATTATGGATTTTTTATTTTATTCTTCACTTACAGCAAAAGATCTCTTTGGGATTGAGTCAAAATATATTAAATTTCACCCATAAAGATCTTTTATTCCTGGGAACATGTTTCAGTATGTATTGAAGAAGGGGTTCTCTTGAAATTCATGATGTAACCTTAAATTCAAATTGCTTCAGGCTCGGCGCCTGTGGCTCAATGGGCTAAGGCGCTGGCCACGTACACCTGAGCTGGCTAGTCCGAATCCAGCCCCGGCCTGCCAAACAACAATGACGGCTGCAACCAAAAAATGGCTGGGCGTTGTGGTGGGCGCCTGTAGTCCCAGCTACTTGGGAGGCAGAGGCAGGAGACTAGCTTGAGCCCAGGAATTGGAGGTTGCTATGAGCTGTGACGCCACAGCACTCTACCCAGGGTGACAGCTTGAGGCTCTGTCTCAAAAAAAAAATTTTTTTTTAAATTCAAATTGCTTCAATAGCTGCTGAAATAAAAGTGTGGTGAGAAAAGCCTAGCGAGCAGAAAAGTAACTTAACATTTTTCACATGGCCTGACATTCTCTCTCTATATTGGTAGCATGACACTGTCCATGCATCTTTTGTTGCCACCCATCAGGAATGCACCAATTGAATGTTTTTATTTAGGGCCAGTATATAGCTTGGCTCATGAGAGGTAGAAAAACTCAGGTTCTGCACTTCATAATGACAAGACCAAATGCTGTGTGGCTACCTCTTTAAAAAGCTACAAGAATATGGGGTGGCCTACCGGCACCTCAACCAGGGAGGCTGACTTCAAATTACCAGACACATATATTATGAAGTGTTGAAAGGAGGAAGAAAAACAAATAATAAAGTTACAAAATAAAGTTTATTTTATCAAAATTAAAACTGCTTCCTTCCCTCCACTTCAGAGTAACCCTGCCACGGAAGAGTCTGAGGATTACATTGCCATAATCCCTTAGCAGCTAGTTCCACAGCAGGAGGTGCCTGCTGTAGACAAAATTATAGGGTTAAGTATGTTCACAATTCAGTGACCCAATTGCCTGACTATTCCTCAGAGCTTTGGAATCAAATATTTATACATCTAAATGGGAGCAAAGAAAGGAAAATGGTTCATAAAGAGAGTCCCAGAGCATGTATTATTGAAATAACAGATGGAAATATTGTATTTTTGAAACATTCTTTCTATAAAGAAATCTTTTGAACTGTGTTTTGGTAGGATAAACTAAGCCAAAAGTGGAGGAGACAAAGAGAAAGAGAAGGAAAAAAGGGTTTTATTTGCTAATATTTGGTGTCAACAGAGTACAAGTTAGCAGTTCCCAGAAAAAGGCATATTCCAAATTGCAATGCATCACACACAATGTGTTTGCAAAGTTGCTCCTTCATGTAGCAGTCCCTGGGGAGAACTAATCCAGAATTCACATGATTAGTGCTACTCACTTTGTGTGGAAAGTCTCCTGAACCTTGACCTCTGACATCCTTGCAGAGGGTGTATGTCTTCTCACCACTGAATTTTTCACGTTTCCTAAAATGACTGAAACTCAATCTGAGACTCAAAACTTCATCTCACAAAAGCTGTTGGTCACTTCAAACTTGCTGAGATTTTGGTGGGAAGTAGGTTTGAATTGTACATTTTATACCACATGAGCATTAATGGGTTGTCTAGTCAGGGTTTATAAAATTAAAATGGAGACATGCAACATAGGGCCCAAAGCAAGAAAGCAGGCGAAGGTCAAATAAAAAATTCATCACACTTTCTTTGTTTTCCTATTCATAGAAGCCTGTGCCCACAACAGAATCAACAATTCAAAATTATTCTGTTGTCTTTTCAGGAAAAATATCCCATTACTAAGCTATCAATTTGATGTGCTCCATGGTTATTCCAATTTCTCTGTCATGTATCTCTCTGGACATGGTTCAGTTAGCCTGCTGGTCTCAGCTATTAACTGGACCTGCCATATGATGATGAGATTTAATGCATGGCAACTGGTGGTTACTCTGATTAAAAAAAAAGAGAGAGAGAGAAAGAGAGGATCCACAGCAACAAAATTATTTTGACCTTTTATCTAGACACAATCTATATCTGCGACAGAGCTCACCAAGGCAATTTCACACTGAGTCTAGTCTTACGGGGAATAAAAAGAAGACTTGCCTGGTAGAAGGGCTAAGAGTTAGGAGGCAAGAATGAAGAAATTGCCAGTTCCTTTTCCTGTTGAAGTCCAACCTATTGATGGATTTGCTAATTAGGTGATTTAGGTATTGGTAAGAGTTTTGAGATTTAGTATTTGAGTATATGCTCTGAGCACCCAACAATAGACATTTGGCATAGGGAAAGAAATCTAGCAACCTATGGGTTCTGAAACATCATGATGACCAATCAGATAGTAACCTCTGCCAAAAGAAAGAAACAAGAAAAAGAAGATAAGACAGCAACTCACTCCCACTTGCTTTGCTCTGTGATGGTGGGGTCATCTCAGAGCAAAGCAAGAAAATGCTTTAGTGAGGGCTCCTTGGGTGACAGCATCTCCTCAGGGAGTTGACTCAGAGAGCCTCGGAAGCTCAGGGTTCTGGCCAGCAGCAGAAAGGATCTTGGCAGAGCTGTTTCCTGTACCGCTTTTGATCATAAGGCTCCGGCTTGGAAAGGTTCTCACCAGTCTTGTGGTTTCCTGGGGGTGCGTCAGTACATTCTGGCTGAAACACTTCACTTCCTTTAGGCTGGCCCCTTGGCCAGTGGCTCCTAGGTTCATAGTTCGTTCTCTTTAGCTTTGAACTAGACTCCAAGGACACTGCTGGCTGTAGCATAAGCCTTGAATGAGAGAGCTTGCAGCTGGGATGCTAGCCCTCCCCTCCTGTTACAGGGATTCTAAGGTGGGGGGGATAAGAGTGAAACAAAAAAATCCATGGATGCATAGGATATTAGAATCATTGAGTGGTTCCCACACAATCTCTTCAATATAGTCTTCAATAAAATCACTAAGACAACCATTTAAAATATAGAGAGTCCTAGTCCAACCTCAGGTCTTCTAAACCTGAATCTTTGAGTGGAGATTGGAAGTCTGTTTTTGAGAATATGCTTGGCAATTATTATGTATACCCCCTATCTAGTTTAACATAACTCAGTTTTGTAATTTAGGAAATTAAGGGCCAAAAAAATTAAGTAACTTCACCAAGGTGAAACAGGTGACCTAAATCTCATGTAGTTCCTTTTCTACTGTACCACACTGATCTCTGCTCTCCATTTCTTTGTGATTCTATAATTGGGGTTTGGTCTCATGCTTCCTAACTATATGGTATTCTTGTACACTTTGATCTCAGATATTTCTCCAAAATGGATCTGTTCTGTTTATATAAGGTCATATTCAAATCCCTCAACTCAGATAGTAGTAAAAGAATGTGTACATGTAAGTTCAGAACAGCTATCAGAAAAGATAAGCTTCTTTTTCATCTGTTCTTGACCAGTAGGTTTATATAATGCTACCAGAGATACAGGCAGATTGAATAGCTCACAAATGCAGAAAAAGGAATTTTTCTGACACTTTAGTGAGTGATAATTATACACAGTCATTCAAAATTTCCAGGCTTAATTATAGAACAAGGTTTCCACTGGGGGTTCTGAAATACAGTAAAAAGTAGGAGTAATTGAGCAGAAGACCAAAAGATTCCCCAATGAAAATGGCTGACTTTCTTCTAGAAGCTGAATGGCAATAGAAATAATACATTTTGCAATGGATCAAAACCACCCAATTAAGTTCATGAACTTGCCACCATGTGCTTACATTGGCAGCACTGCACAAACAACTCAGTAAGATTTCATAACCTTGGTATATCAGTGTCTCACAGCTGTGTTTGTGTCAAAGTGTGGTTGTGTCTTACTGAGTGTTTTTTATTGTTGTTGCATGTTTTTGTGTGCCATCACAAGAATGTCTGAGTTTGAATTAGAGCAATGAATAATCATTAAATTTCTTGATAAACTTGGGAAGAATGGAAGTGAAATCAAGGAAATTTTATTCCAAGTTTATGGTCATAATCCCATGAAGAAAATGTCAGTGTAAAAATGGATTAAATGTTTTTTCTGAGGGGAGAGAAAGCATCACTGATGAAGAGGGGTCAGGGTGGCCAGCAAACAGCAGAACTGATGAAAACATTGTAAAAATTCAAGTTTTGCATCAAAATCATCAGCTGACTGTAAGAAGCACAGCATACCATGTAAAACATCAATAGAGAAACAGGAAAATATTAATTGAAAGTCTTGACATGAGAAAAGTTTGTGCAAAAATGAATCAAAAGGAGCTCACCAATGAACACTGTGAGGGAGATTTTTTCTAATAACTATATTGGAACACCCTCTGTACACAGCTGGTCTGGCCCCCAATGACTTTTTTCTTTGCCCAAAGATAAAGGAAATATTGAAAAGAAGACATTTTGATGACATTAAGGACATCAAGGGTAATACAATGACAGCTTTGATGACCATTCCAAAAAAAGAGTTACAAAATTGTTTTGAAGGTGCTACTGTTGGTCCATAGCTTTCCAAGGGGAGTACTGCAAAGGTGACCATAGTGATATTCAGGAATGAGGTATGGAGCACTTTTTCTAGGGTGAGTGGCGAACTTAATTGCCACACCTTGTAAGCTGACTAGCAACCAGAATGATAACACTTTACCATTTCTGTATTTACCAGACCAGAATTTGGACCATGTCAGAAGTCACAGACTAGCTCAAAGATGTCAAATCATTAAGTGTATAAATACTTAATGGTATATGCATTATAAAAATCTTTTTAAAGAATGAAAGAATAAAATTGCTGACAGTACAACTTTTGTAGTCCGATAGATCTGCATCAAAATCCAGATCTAATTAGCCTCCATCTTTCTTTAAGGCTGCATAATATTCCATGGGGTACATGTACCACAATTTTTTAATCCATTTGTGGGTTGATGGGCATTTGGGCTTCTTCCATGACTTAGCAAGTATGAATTGGGCTGCAATAAACATTGGGGCACATATATCTTTATTATGATGTGATTTTTGGTCTTCTGGATATATACCTAATAAAGGAATTATAGGATCGAATGGCAGATCTATTTTTAGATCTCTAAGTATTCTCCAAATATCTTTCCAAAAGGTATGTATTAGTTTGCATTCCCACCAACAATGTAGAAGTGTTCCCTTTTCTCCACATCCACGCCAATATCTCTGGTTTGGGGATTTTGTTATGTGGGTTTGATTAACCCAATACATTCTTTACACAACAAGGAAGAGTCTTCAATATCTCTTACTCCAGGAACTAGCACCGTGCATGGCAGACAGAGGCACTCAGCCAGGTGTGCTGAGCTATGAAGTCGCCCTTTGACGGCATTCTGGCGGATGGTGCAGGTTATAGCTCTGTGATACCAGGCAGACTTACGGGCGGTTACCCCATCGACAAGGTCATCTCAGATATTCCATCAACACATTTGAACCAGCAGAGTAGGCCATAAAGGCAGAAGAATCAGCTATGTTCTCTGAGCAGACCAGCCACAAGCAATACTACTCCCTGGAATTTCTCCAGGAAGAGAAGGGTTCATGGAGTGGTTCTTAGCTGTTCCTACCAGAATATATAGGTGAGGCAATAAAAACCACACGACCAGCTTTCTCAAGACCTGCTGACAAGGCTGAAAGGTCCAAAACAGACACTTGACCCATGTCTGCTGTCAAGACATTATCCACCCTGGCACCCAGGCCAGTTTTCACCGTGCACACTGGCCTACAGCTCCACTGATGAGGATCAAGAAAGTCAGCATTCTAAATATCAACCAGCATCATTCTGTCAAAACCTCTCCCATGACCTTTCTCAAAAAAGGAAATGTAATGACAAGGTGAACGTTGGTCAGACCATCCATGTCCAGAAACACTCTCAGGGGTGCAGCTGTCTGTCTGAAATACTCCGATCTACAAGGTGGCCGCTGTCCATTCAAAGGGTAATGCAACACCATAAAACTTGTGTTGAAACTTGCTGAGGTAAAATACAACTTTTTTTTTTCTCCCTTAAGATTAATAGAAAAATAAAGAACCGAAACTTAAGTGTCAGCCATTGCTATAAACCATCTGACCAGGTGCCCCTCTCCCCACTAATTCCTATGGCAATTTTAATCTGTCCTTCCTCTCTCCCTCCTTCCCTATTTATTTTCTCTTTTCCCCATAAGATGTAGCCTCCCTTGTGAATAGCAGGCATATTTCTCCGGGCTTCAGCCTTGAGGCCTGCTGGATTACCTCTCCAGATTCCAAAGCCAGGGGGCAGCCCCACGGTGAGACTTGTTGGTGGCTGGCTGGATTTTATGTGAGTCTGTATAACTTCAGTCACGACCTGCCTGGTATTGAGAGGCGAATTCACTCTAGGTGTCATAAATCATTTGGCACAATGTCAGATAGATGAGAGTCATATTAAAGTAGGGCAGGGGGAGGTAATACTTTCTAGTTTTTGAAATAAATTCTTACTGAAGTGTAAACGTGCATATAGAAAAGTCAGCACCAATCATCAGGGCACTGCTCAATAGTTTTCACAATGAACATGCTCATTCAAAAAGCATCGAGAAATAAAATTACCAGCCCTCCAGAAGTTTTCCTCTTTAAAAAAAAAAAATTCTAGCCTCCCCGAAGGCAGAAACTATATTTGTTATATTCACCAGTGTATATTAAAGACCAATTATTAAGCCTTCTAAGTAATAGATGCTCAATAAACATTTGTAGAATGATTGATAGAATGAAAAAATGTTAATAGAAACTAAGGAAAGAAACTAAAATATACTAGTTGTTACTGGGCCGTGTACCTTGTAAGAATCTGTCATGGACTCAGTTCATTTAATGCCTAAAACTAGAGTGATGTGCTCTTAATGCCATTTTCCCACTAAGAACGCTGAGATCTAGAGAAATTGTATAATTTCTGTAATTATTGTGAAATGAACTACCTCTCTGTTCCCCTTTTAGCAATTGAAAATAAAATTCCCAATACTTTAAGATCAAATTTTATTATGTGTGTGTGTGAATGTGGCTTCTTTTTTATTTTATTTTTCTTCTTGCCCAACGTTTCTGATGCTTTAGTGATTCTGAACTTTGCGCAGTGCTGAGGTGAAGGCTGAGGTTGGCTGGAGAGGCTATGGCAGCTGAGCTACAAGGCAGTCTCTGTAATTTTGTTTTCATTGGTTATTTTCAATATATTTATTGGGTTGTTAAACTGAACCATCGTGACCGGCCCAGCCAAGCTTCTTGCCGTGCACATGGCACATTAACTATGCAGCTATCGGGAAAGGGGTCAGTCCTCTTAGATGAATGCTGGTGACTGAAATATGGATGCGTTAAGTCTACAATGGGTCGAAGGTTCAGTGTGACCGTTTCCAAACCTCTCTGGTTTGGAAATCTAAGTAGCAACCTCTTGGAGTCAAGGCTTCTGATGAGATTCCTGGAGCTGCTTGGTCCAGGCGTGGGTTTGGAATACTTGGGAAGCTGGCAACCACAGGGATCTCAGGGCTCCTCATTCTGGCTCAGTTTGGAAGTGCTGAGCTGCCTGAAAAGGAGGATACTTGAGGGGGTTGTGTGGATTTTTTTTTTTTTTTAACCTCAACAGGAATTTCAATTGTTCACTTTGGCCAAGAGTTTGGGTTTGTTTCCTATGTAAGCTCAAATAGCTTGTTTTCTACTGACCTTAGGTTTTTGGGGATTCAAGTCTTGAATGTTTAAATAATATGATCATGTAGGAAAATCAATTTATTATAGTATTTTAGTCTAGTGATAATAAAGAAGTCAATATGTTGCAAATTAAAAGCGAAGTCAGAGTGCCAACTCTAAATGATCAGAATGTGTTTTTTTAGTATCTTTAAGTGTTAAAAAAATTCAGTGTTTTTAAAATAAAATGAATTAAGACATATATGACTATCTCAAATGCCATCCTGCCTGTATCAGTCACTAAGCTTTTAAAATAAAAAAATAGATTAGAGAACATAAAATTTTTGTTTTCAACAATATTGTCATTCATGAGTGTTGATTATGGTAATAGTAATTATTTGGGAAGGGTATTAATAAATCATATGATATATGAGAAATACAGGTCTGAAAGTAAATTGGGTATTTATTAATAAATATTCTAACTAGATACTATTATGAAATTATAAATAATTTGCCTTAATATTGCTCAGGGATTCTAACCCTAAGGGAATTCAAATACAATGGACTTTCTCTCCTGTTTGATTAGAAGTTAAGGAGTTAATCTACCTTTAATTAAACTCTTTCTGCCATTACATCATAATGTTATGTTTATCAACTGGTTTTGAGTTTAAGTAGCTGTTTCTTAAAATCTGTTTTAAGTCTCGCTTCTGTTTTTTTTCCTAGGCCTTCTTTTTTAAAAATATAGCACTGTCCAAGCTACTTGGGAGACAAAGACAAGAGAATTGCCTAAGTCCAGGAGTTGGAGATTGCTGTGAGCTGTGACACTTTGGCACTCTACCGAGGGCAATAGAGTGAGACTCTGTCTCGAAAAAAAAACAAAAAACAAAACTATCTTCACCCTTAATGAATCTTTGGAAATTTATCCCACAAATAGGCTCCCTGGATAGCAATGTAATAAAGGGATCACATGCACTGTCCTCCAATATTTTCCATAGGTTGATTCTGTAAAAACCAAATTCTATCTTGGTTATCAAGCCACACAAAGCTTAAAACAGTCCCAAAGGACCCAGAATATCAGGAATAGTGATAGTTGAACTGAGTGATTCAGCTGATAGCTCAATTTGCTGCAACTTAGTATGTAAGCTCAGAAGAGTTGACCTATGGAGGAGTTTCTAATTTTTTTATATTTAGCATTTAGTAGTCCTTATGTTTTGGGATATTTTGTTCTCATTTTAGCTCAGATTTGTTGTTTAGATAACACATTTTCTTTAACAGTGATTTGATTGTAGATAGAAAAAGAGATATGGGATCTTTTTAAACTAACTCTTTAAGCACTTTATTTACCATCCTGAATTTTTCAACATTAATTTTTTGTGATATTTTTGCAAAGACAACTCATATCTGAGTTATTTCCTGATGGAGATATTGTGGTTTTAACATAGTAATTAAAAACAAACAAAAATTAAAGATAATTTTTCATATTTTATAATTGCATATTACAGAACTAAACTTTCAGAAATGCTAAAAATGATTCACTCAAAAGAGGCAGCTTATTTTTGGAAGGAAGTAAGAAGAACTCTCAGAGAACTCAAGCTAGACCTCCCATTTGATCCTGCAATACCATTACTAGGCATCTACTCACAAGGAAAAAAATTCTTTTATCATAAGGACACTTGCACTAGATTGTTTATTGCAGCTCAATTTACAATCGCCAAAATGTGGAAACAGCCTAAATGTCCACCAACCCAGAAATAAATTAACAAGCTGTGGTATATGTACACTATGGAATACTATTCAGCCATTAAAAAAAATGGAGACTTTACAGCCTTTGTATTAACCTGGATGGAAGTGGAACACATTATTCTTAGTATAGCTTCTCACGAATGGAGAAGCTTGAATCCCATGTACTCAATTTTGATATGAGGACAATTAATGACAATTAATGACACGGTGGGGTGGGAGAATGGGACAGCAGAGAGAGGGAATGAGGGAGGGGATGGGGTTTTGGTGTGTGCCACACTTGTTGGGGGCAAAACATGATTGTAAGAGGGACTTTACCTAACAAATGCAATCATTGTAACGTGGTTTCTTGTACCCCCAATGAATCCCCAACAATAAAAAAAAAATAGATATATTTCTTGTTATCAAAAGTAACTGGAGTTCTGGAGATAAATGATTAAAAAAAAAGAGTCAGCTTATTTTAACTGGCTAGATATTAATTTACATTTAAGATAAGCTATATATTACTAATTGCACTCTTGAATGGCTTCAAAATTCTGTATATTTATATAATCAAATGCTTTTCAAAAATACCAGTCTTGCATTTCTGAGACTGTTCTAAACCGTACTCTTTCAAGGACTGAAGTCAAGAGGAATACCCCCTGACTTTTTGTCCCAGGATGTGTTCACTCGTGGTTATTTTTCAGTCCTCTATGGATTTGATCAGTGTGGTTTCCTATGTCCATTGTTACATACGCTGTGCTTTCTCGTGGTTTAAAGATTGATTCACTGTATGCCCAGAGTATTTTCCTTCTTATGATTTATTTCTGCCTGTTTACTGCTGCTAGCTCATAGAATGCCTTTAAAGTTATTTCAAAATCATTTTTCCTTTGCCATGTAGACTAATGAGATGTGGTCAGCTAACAACAATTGAACTGTTTTTAGGATTAAAAAACATTAATCACAAACTCTCCTTTCAGAATGCATTCCATTTATCCTCCTGAAGAAAATCCAGAACCAGAAATTCAGTTTTTTCTCAATTAATTAGATCATTGTTTGCTGCTTTTCCTCTCCTCAGCCTTCGTTTTTCATTGACTCTGGAAAGGAAGTGTGTGTGCTCCACTCATTTCAAAGGAATGCTTGCAATTTGGCGGTAGATTATGCAAACTCCAATTAGCAATCCACAAGGTGTTGGAAAAACAGGGCTCAATGTGTGGGAAATACTTGGAGGCTCACTTCCAGCAACTTGAAAAACACCTTCTTTGCTTAGATGTGAAGCCACATCTATATCAACATGAAATGCTGGTCAAAATCACAAAAGCTGGAACGCGATACAAAACTAAACCAATCCCTCCCAAGTCAAACCCGTTAGTTTTACATATGCTTTGTGCACAGGAGTCTTTAAATGTTGCTATTCAAGTCTTAATTAGAATGTTCTATATAGTTGTAAGTTTTATGATTTAAATCTTGTTCACTTTTCATTCATTAATTCATTTCATTAAAAAATATTTGTGTGCTAGGCTTTGAGTACACAGGTCTTCATAGTGAAGGATGTGAAAGTATGCAGTGGAAAGCAGCAAAGGCAGATGGGTAGGGATGAGAAATGGAAGTAAAACTCAATATATTAGGATTATTTAGTTTGGAGAAAAATGGGTAAATTGTTAACATAAAGATGCTTGAATCTGAACAATTTTGAACATGCATACCTCATCTTATTATCCAGAACAATTTAATGAATGAGGGAGATAGGCATATTCCCAACATGTGAAGAAATTCCTACAATGATAAAAAGTCGATGTTCAAAAGAATACTCAGGAGGTTACTGACAAATATGTGACCAGAATTCATATTTCTCTAGCTTCTATCCCATAGTTCTTCTATCTCTAGAGATTTGTGCTCTATCTCTCCATCTTTTCTGCTTTGATTGCTGAATGATGTTGCATAATTTGTTTTACAATATTTATCCTGTTAACAGAATATATTGCATACTTGACAACTTACAATATTCCCTTTTACTTTAGGTGTTTGTTTCCATAACTGGTTTGCCTCTGCACAGTGAGAGAGCTAAACTTTTATTCTTTCCTTGGTGCCCGTGCCATGCCTACTCCATTCTCTTATCCACAGTGACATATTCACATTCTCTAAGAGCTTTGCATTTCTCCTAATTTATGGGTGCTAATAGCAAAATGAGCATCATTAAGGTTTCATTTCTGTTCAGAACTGAGCTCAGAATTGCCCCCATTTCTCCTACCTACTCTGAGGCCATACATGTTGCCTTCCAAAAGGACCAAACCAAAACCAAACAGCGAATAAGAATCCAGGGTGCACATTTGCTCTCGGGGAGTCATCCCGGAGGAGTCATTTCCCTGCCTAAATGACTAAACGACAAAATCATGGGCAGAGCCTTTGTGCTGCCATGCAGTGGGAATGGGGATAGCCGTGTTGCAGGTACAGGAGTCCTTCTTTCTAGATTGGCACTAGGGCAAACTGACTAAAAATAAGGAAAAAGCCACACATGGACATGCCTGGCTAAAGCTTAAAAAAAATAAATAAAGAAAGAAAAACCTTTATGGAAACCATTGGAATGTGAGAAGCTTTGAGGAAGCTCTTGGCAGTGATGTGTGAAATTGATGACCTGATTGTAAATCACCAGTTGAAACTCTGAAAATTATAGGAGGAAATACTACTTACTCATTATTATTGATTAAAAAAAAGAGCATATCTTAGTGGTTAAAATCTGAAATATTAACTGTTCAATGACAGCTGCTATTCTAGAAATCTGATCTTTCTGAAATTCATGCCTAATCAGTCTTGTAAAATCCAGAATAAAATCTGTAGATGAAAACATTGCATAACCGCATCCAACTGAATCTGATATCTTGATTATACATGTATAATTTAATATTACTTAATAAAAAATTGCCTGCTCTGAATTTCTTGTTTGTTATTGGGTTTGGTTTGGCTTTTTTTGGAAGGCCACGTGTGTGGCCCTCAGGGTATGTGGAAGAGGTGAGACGATTTTGAACAGAAGATTTCAGTGCTTTCTGAAATTGGAGTTAAAGTAGTAATGTTCCTGGGATAAAGTCAGTGCTTGGCTTCTCCACTTTCTGACCACCAGAATATTCTTAATTGTAATAAAAGCAAGAACTTAACAAAATAGCCAAATCAAGGTCAAATCTCTTTGTAAATTAGCATGACACTCATAAAAACAGGAGAGAAGAAAAAGGATGACAATTTCAGTTTTCTTTCATACCATTCTACTCATCTGACATAGCCTCCAAGGTAGTTTTATGAAGGAAATGTTTAATTTGACGAGCTTATTTTTAAGAAATTGTGTAGGAGAAATGGTTTGTGACATAATTACATGACACCTTCAAAACACACTGAGAAAAACCTTGCAAGTTCAAGTGTCAGCAGAATGCTCAGGAAGCTGAGGTCAAGTCCTCCTGGCCCCCGACAAGTTCAAGTGGGTGTCCCTTCCACTGACTTTTGGGCACACACGAAATTGTGCTCTGCGGTACTTGGGCTACAGATAATTTGTGATGACTGGGTATAAACATAGTTGTATACACACAAACAAAAGCCAACCTTGTAAACCCATGTATGGTTGGACTCTGATACATTTGTTTATTCAGTCATAAACAATGAATATCTATTGAATAGCTGCCAAATACCAGGCATAAAGCAGGGACAAATACTGTTTCTGCTACCAGGGGGTGGGTGAGCACTTACAATGTTTTTGGAGGAAGACAGAAATTACACATGTAATCATAAAAATCATGAAGGAGAATGAAGGGTACAGTAGAAGCAGACAGTAGATGCCTAAATCGTCAAGGGCACCAGGACAGGCCCTCCAGAAAGCATGACAAGTAAGCTAAAGGCAGTTAAAACAATGCTTTATGGGCCATGGGATATGGAGCTGTGGCTGTCTCACCTCCATTATAAAGTTCTTGGTGAAGGTTCCAGATGTGAGGTTGGAGATAATTATAAGAGACAGCTGAGAAAGGGGTCAGGACCCGGTAAGAGGACCAACTAGCAGTTAACCTGAGACTCTCTGGTTTAGTAAGAAGACTGATCCGTGAGGACCCCAAATTGGAGGTGATCCAAGTAGCCTATTGTTGACTCCTCCTCTTCAAAGCAGCTGTCCCCAGCCTGGCATTCAATGAACTTGCCACTGACAGAGAAGCAGATAGCTTTTGCATTTATTGGACAGAAAACTGTGTATGTGTGTGTGTATGTATGTATATTTTATTTATTTATTTATTTTTGTAGAGCCAGAGTCTCACATTATGGCCCTCGGTAGAGTGCTGTGGCATTACACAGCTCACAGGAACCTCCAACTCCTGGGCTTAAGCGATTCTCTTGCCTCAGGCTCCCGAATAGCTGGCATCTGCCACAAGGCCCAGCTATTTTTTTGTTGCACTTCGGCAGGGCCAGGTTTGAACCCGCCACCCTCGGTATATGGGGCCGGCGCTTTACTGACTGAGCCACAGGCACCACCCCATTTTATTTTATTTTTTCCTTTTGTCTGCTATTTGGTGATTTTTGGTTCCTCCTGCACACAGAGTAAATAATTATAAGTAGTTTGGCTTCTTTTTCTTTTCTGAAAGCATTTGTTTGTTGTGCTTTTCTTTTATAGCTGCAATGTTAATACAGCTGTCCTTTCATGAAAATTTTAACTACTAATAGTCTTACAATTACAAATCCCAGAGTAAAAAGCTGTTCAATTAAGAAGTCATGAATATTCTGATAGTTTTATCATACTGATAGAATCCAAATCCAGATGATATTCCGCATATTACATTAAAGAAGATTTATATCTTTAATTCAACATTCTTACATAGTTTAACAAACTTTGATTAGTATCAACCTTGGAGTGGGCAAATGAGTGTTGGAGAGGAATTTATTATGTAGTCAGGGAGATGCGAAATCTACAAAAATAACTATAGCATAAGCCAGAAGTAAAAAAAGAAGATGCTATGGTGGTTGGAGGTGGGAGTGGTTATTACTGGGACATTAGGAGGGGCTTCATAAAGGTGGAGATTGGGATGACGCTTAATGGGTAAGGGAATTGGGGAATTAAGGGGTTAGATATGAGGCATGAATGTCCAGGAAGGACAATTTTGAGGAAACATTCTGATGCAGGAAATAGTGATAAATATAACAAACACAAGCTACTGTGTTTTGCTGGCACAGGGGGAAAGTGAGGCAGAGGAGTGGGAAGCAGGGTGTAGGCCAGCTCACGATCTGACTTGGATGCCAGGAGAGGGGGGAGACACTGGAAAAGTTGAGAATGTCATAAGCAGAGCTATTCCCTGGAAAGGTTAACTTCTAACTTGAGGATGGATTCATCTTTAGGCCGGATAAGAGAACAGAGACCACAGAGAGGAGACCATTGAGATAGTCTAGGTATGAAATGAGGGGTCCCGACTTACAAGGGTGGTAGAAGAAATGGATGGGGGGAGATGGATGGGAAAATATTAATGAGCATGTACAGTTGCTCTGATTTTGTGAGAAATTTGTTGTTTACTTTTAATCTCCAAATACCCAATTATGGGTTTAAAATAGTATGCATCTAAGAGCTTTATCAGCCCCTGAGCTGGAGTCTTCATGTGTCTAATTTAATTGTATGCTATTTGGTTAGGTAAACGCTGCACACTTTTCCAGGATCCCTCCTACAATTTTGCAAGTCCTTACATTAGTTTTCCCCTTATTTATTTGAAATTCATGTTCACATATATCGCTTTCTTAGGACCTTGTTTTCATAGGCAGGGTAATTAATATTAGTTTCATTTTATAGAAAATCTGCTCAAGGTCATCACGAACATTTGATTAAAGGTTCTTTTCACTATTTCTTATTCTCTCTCATCTGTCTCAATTTTGAGGGTTCAAATTCATACTCATATCTTGAGAATCTGGAATGGGAGCAGGAAATCAGTCTAATCTCAGGTCCATGTTATCAGTCTCCGCTCTGCTGGCTTCCTCCCCCATCTACCTGCCAGTAAAATTTGGAATGGCCTAGAATCAGCCTGTAGATTTGAGTGCACGTCTAGGGCAATCTCAGCCTTCACTTCTGTCTGGGGCCTTGGGAACTATGACAGGTCCACTCTAGAGGGTGATTTGGACTTGTAGGTTAGGCCAGAGCCTCCCTGGACATTGGCGCTGGAGAGGATGAAATGGCAGGGGAAAGAGAATCTCTCAGGAATAACATTCCCAGAGATGCTATTCTCATGCCACAATAGTCTTCTTCCATCTTGCTTACTTGGTACCTTACTTAAAAATCTTCACAAAAAAGAGGCTGTGTGTCATCCTGGTTAATAGCACATGTTCTGGAGACCCTGAAGGTAAGTTCAAATTCTGCTTCTGTCTTTTACTAGCTGTGTGGCTTTCAGCAATTATCTTAACATCTTGACGCTTTTTTTGCTCCATATCCACAAGTGAGATAATAAGATTCAAACTTTCACTTATAAGACGATTAAGTTCTAGAGAGCCAATGAACAGCATGGTGACTACAGTTAATCATAGCGTATTGTATCCATAGAATTTGCTGAGAGAGTAGGTCTTAAGTATTCTTATTACCACCTCCAAAATGAAAAAAGGTCACTATGTGATATATGTGTGTGTATATATATATATGTGTATATAGATATATATAATTGATTTGATTGTGGTAATTATTTCACAATGTATACATATATCAAAACAACATGTTATATACCTAAAATACATACAATTTTTGTCAATTATATTATTATAATTATGTTATAATTATACCTCAATAAAAGTGGAAAAATATTTTTAAGAAATGATAATAGTATAGCATTTAGCTCCTGAGGGTGGTGTGAGGATTGGGGGAAAAGCACGAGAACATGGCCTAGTCCATGCCCACTGTGGACCCTCAGCCGTGGTCCCGTAGACCTTTGCCTTACTTTATCTCTTAAAGTAAGCATCACACACTAGTTTATTGTTTCCATTTCTATCTTTTCCCTAGACTGTTAGCTTTTGGAGGGCTGGTACAATAATGTTAATATGCCCCATCTGAGTTCTGACACTATACCAGGAATTGTGCTAACTTACACATAAAGAGCCTAAGATCTAAGAATCACACACGTAGTAAGAGGCAGGGCCGAATTCAGCACTGGTGACGTGGAGTGGCATTCTCAATCATCACCCAGTAGTATCTTAGTCTTAGTCATCTCTGTAACCCCTGCCCACTTCCAGCCTGGTACAAGGCCTGGAGTAGATTAGGGGCCCATTTAATGCTTGATGAATGTGTTTGATAAATTTCATTTTATAGGTGTTTGAATTTGAACATATCTCATGTGACCTTAGCTCATATGACTAAGTAGCTGACCCGTGTACGGTATTGTTAAGTAGCTGAAATCATTTTTACATCTCTTAGACTTTCACATTTGGCAGGTAATACCATCCTTATTTCTTATTTGGGGAGGGAGAAAGGAAGGTGAGTCACTGAAGGTTAAATTAATTACCCAAGAATTCCTAAATTCCTGATTTATATATATTTAATATATTGCCCAAGGCTAGTGCTTACACCTCTCTGCCCCCCATATTGTGGTTGAACTGATGCCAATTTTCTGTTTTTCATTTCTTTGTGAGTATTCAAATACCATTTAATTTAAAGGAAAGTATTTAATTCATAAGGAAGAATTCCAAACTATAAATCTAGTCAATCAAAGGTAACTATGTGAATTTTGTTTTTAGAATTGGACAAATGAAGATAATGACAGCCAGATCATAAAAAGAATCAAACACACACATAGAGAAGTTTTTATAATCCCTGATGTGACCCCACCTACAAACAACGCCACTGACACTAACCTTGATGTACTTGGATGTAAAGTTGTTTATGTTGCAAAAGAATAACTGAATTTATCTAGGAGTAAAATAAAACAGAGGGTGGCAGTCAATTTCATGTCATGTCTCTCATTCATTTATATTTATGCATTCAACAAATAATTATTGAGCATCTATTACATGGCAGCCAATATGCATAATACAATGTTCCCCAAATAGTATGACAATCCTCCCACTGGGGTTTGCTCTGAAAGAGCATCCAAAGCAACTCAAAGGACTTTTCTTCTTTTAAAGAAGTGGAATATATCAAAGGAAGGGTATAAAGTGAAAAGAATCCTAGACTTAGAATCAGAAGTAGAGGATTAGAATATCAGCTCAGTCAAATAGGGATGAAACCTGGAATTTACTTAGCACATATTCAGTGGCAGGCACTGTGTAAAGCCTTCTCGTTTAATTTTTTGCTAGTGATGCAATCCGAGATAAGTCACTTATGCAATCTGAGCCTCAGCTTCCCATTTGTAAAGTAGAGTAATAATTCTGTATCTACTTCAATGGACTGTTAAGAGAATTAAAGGAGGTAATAAAAAAAAGTGGAAGCTCATTGCACACTCTAAATTGCTATCTCTTGAAGCTTATCACAATGAACTTGTTGCTTACATTACTACAATTTGATTTTCTTGTACTTTGTTTTTTCTCAGATTTATGGCATTTTTATTCTAACAAAATGAGTTTAGATTCTTGCTTGAATGCTTCTTCTATAAAGCCAATATCCATAATAACTTGGCTATTCACTTATAAATATGAATTTTAAAATATTTTTTTCTTATAGTGGGCAGCAAAAAGTACAGGGAAGACAGCTTGAGAAGAAAGGATAAGAGGAGAAAAAGTGACATAAAACAAAAATAATCACTCCCCTTCCCACATAAGGTCTGGGACAGGGTAAAGTCCTGGGATTATGACCTAGACTTAGAAATAGTCTTTATACAGGAAAAAAGCTCTGCACAACAGTAATTAGCTAATGAGGAAGGAGGGCTAAATTAGATATTCATTTTTATCAACAAGATTTAAAATAATTATCCATTTATTCTGATGGATGTGTTTTCTAATTTTTCAGCCTCATATTATACACCAGAATTTTGAATTTAGTTAGTATTTTGTGATTGGATCCTTAATTACAAACTACATTGTAAATTCCTGAAAGGAAAGGCTGTAATTTGTATTTTCTTCTATTCCTCTCCAAGCTTGGCAGATTCAGGTGGATCAGAACTGATGGGCTTACAGCAAATACTTCCTCGATAGTAATACTTAACATACCTATTATTGTCATCACTATTTCATTAATAAAAGTGCAGGATTATTAGCCCTTTAAAAATGGAGACTATCCATTTATTTCAACTTTGAGGAGGTGAGAGTTACAATTTTGAATGTGAAATAGTTACGAAAATGGAATGGCATGATTTGGGGGAGATTAATCAAGTAGACTTTAGGATAGTATCCAAGCAGTTATGATGTTTTTGGAATTTGCATAATTAAAACATAGAAATTTATGCCTCACAGCCTGGCTTTCCCTGCTCAGATGCAGCAAAGCCACCATCCCATCAAATGTGGGCTCTGTTTCAAGTGACTGTGCCTCCCTGGCAGGGCTCCACCACAGACCCTAGTCTGGCTGGCTCTAGAAGGAAAGTTTACATCTGCATAGCAAGTAGGAAGGTGCCTTTTGATTCTACCATTCCAAGGATTTGATTAATTCTATTTAATTGCATAGAGGAACTATTGAGCAACTGGAGCCAGGCATGGAGTCGGCATTCATTCTTCCACCTTCTCTGCCTCAGAAACGAGTCACTTCTATCCTAACTCCTACTCTGTGAAGTCACTGAGAGGCCACCCATGGTCCAAAGTGTGGGTCAACTTGACATGTCAACACTGTTCATGTTGAACAACCATTCAGAGAGGCTCATTCATAATTCGTGCATCGCAAAAGCGGGTTATGTGTACTTAGGTTGCTGACTTTCTAATCCTATTTCTGATACGTTGATAGCAGAACCTAAAAGTCTTACTTTCTATCAAACTCTTCCTTATATAAAACACTTCTTTCCTTTCAAATCTGTGTCCTCAGTGGAATTCCTTTGGTCTAGTAGTAAAAAAAAAATATAGTATTTTCCCCCTGAATTTTGCAAAATGCCAGCTATTAAAATTCCCCTTCTCTCACACCCTTACTTTCATCTTTCCCAAACCCATGTTGTACAGGATAGGAGGACACCGGTCAACACTGTACTGAGAAGAGAGCGATGTGAGCCTCCCAGATCCACCACTGCTCAAAACATTGCAGCGTCATAAACTAGGATACTAATGAGTCATACTTCCCCAACTGGAATAATTTTTATAGTCCTATTCCCCTAGTAGCAATTAACCAGATATTCTTTTGCTTAATTTCCTTTGATTATTATTTCTACCTTGCTGCTGAGTTTCCGGGAAATAGAACTTGGGGGTGGGATGGGGACACAGTCTTGGTCCAGTGACCATGAAGATAGTTGGATATTTTCAGGCTTCTTTGGATGACTCTGGGAGAGCAGATGTGTGTTTTCAGAGTATACTTTATTCCCAATTGAAGATCACCCAAACTTTTGAAAGGTCATCAGGAAATCTAATGATTTTTCTTCAGCATAACTAGAAGACATTGACCCCTGCCAGTTTCATTAAGAAATAAGCTATTACTCTATGTTGAATCTCCTTACCAAACCCCTGGTTTTTGAGAAGTTTCTCCCTTTATGGTTCTTTGGAAAGATCAGACACTTGTCAACAGTGATCAATTTTGATTCGTAAAAAGTTGTGGCTAGAATTCTAATGGCAGCACATTATGATTTGGCTTTTTGCATTAAGAAGTCCTAAATGCCTATCACCCCAACAAAATGACAATATAGAAACTAGATTTCAGTCAAAAATATCTTTGTGATTAAACAGGTTTTTGACTTAAGTGGCCATTCTACTCTGAATAATTGACTTCTCAAAATAAGAAAACAAGCCTCTCATATATTAACCTATTTTTAACTGGGGATTTACTTGACAACCAAATACTGGCAAATTCCACTTGCTTCTAGAAAATTACTTCTGTATGTAATTCGACCCGGCCAAACTTTAAACTCCACATCACCACACTACATCATTCAGGATATGTTGGCAATTATATTAGAGGTATTAGGCTTTCATTATATACACTGATGTGTGAGGAGTGCAAGTTTAATTTAAAAAAGAAATAAAGGGTATTTTCAAGATTTACTACTGGTACCGTAAATATAATGAAACCAAAGTTCTGTTTTATGACTTTCTTCCTACTATATGTGACTTAGAGTAACAGACTTTGGATGATGGAATGTGAATTGAGTAAGAGTTTTCTGGTCTTCAAGGATCAGCTACAAAGGCAACTTAATATTTCTGGATAATCATCAGCTGTAAGAATAGTATGGAATAATAATCATCAGAACTTATGCTGGGCTCTTTCTGTGCATTACCTGACTCAGCCCTCACAGCAGTGCCACGAGGAAGCTCCTTTGGTTATTTCCATTTGACTGATGAGAAAACTGAGGTCCAAAGAATTTAGTAAAGATATAAGATAGTTTGGTTCCAGAGCCTATCTTTTAACCATAATAACAAATTAGTGAGAAGTTTCCCCATTGATAGGGCCAAAGGTGAGGTGTAGGGCAGTAGGAGGTTACTAATTTTTCATAAGATTAAAAAAATCTAGAACCATAAACCCTGTAACAAATGGAGTCTATTTGCAAATGAGTTCAGAACTAAAGGCTTCTTGAAAAGTACAGCTCTTTAATTCCTCTAACTTTTCATCTTCGCAGGGCAGTTGCGAACAATGACCACAGAAAGAACTCAACCACCTCTCAGGTGGCCTGAGACACCTTTAAAACACATTCATGTGAGCCAAAGTCATCTCACAGTAGTAAGTGTGCAGCACACCTGTGTTTGCACACATATTGACTGGCCCTTAATACTAACTTGGTTCCCAAAGAAAGGCCAATGTTATTTCACTTGGTTAGTGTGGGAAAGACTGATAATCTAGGCACAGTGAGGGCTGATCATTAGGGGCTCACCTTGACTCTGGTAAGTGGGGATAAGAGCAGCTTCGCGGTGAGAAGTTCAGACACATGCTGTGTAACAAGTCTTTCAAGTGCCATACAGAGTCCTCCTCCTCCCCGCCTTCCCCTCACCCTCTGTGCCACCTCTGGCATTCTCTAGCTCCTGCCTTCTTTTCCTGTTCTGATCCCATTGTTCTTTTCAGAAAGCAGGTGTTAGCTTTGCCCAGTTACACTTCCTCACATCTTTCAGTCATCCCTTCTCCTAACCTATGTTGCAAGATCACTGCCTAGAACTCTGAAAGCAAGAGTTCTGTTTTCTTTCGGCCATTCCCCTGGTTCCTTCAGACCCCCTCGCCCCACCCTGCTGCACTGGCAAACCTCCTCTGTGAGTTTGTTTGGAAGCGGTCTCAAGAAAAATGTCTGGACTCCAGCTCTCAGTACACTTAACACCCAGCTGCTCGGCACTTTTGTACTGAATAAGAATAGATCCACTTGTTTTCCTACTCACTGTGCTTCCTTGAGTGCAATATTTATATGTTAATCTAAACACATGCATTCTTTCCAATTTTTCTGAATTCTTGGGAAAGAGCAAAAGGGTCTTCACTGAGCAGAATGTTAAGCAAAGTGTGGGAAATGAGTTCAAATGTCTCAGATTCATTCCGATGTTCACTCTGAACTTTTAGCACAACATGTATTTTTGAGTGTCCGTGTTTCCATGTGTTTGCATACTGAAGGAATACCAATGGAGTGAAGGGCTTAGTGCTGGGACTCAAGGCAAAGAGCATCAGGTAAGAAGACAGGTGAAGACTCAGGACTCCCCTGGGAGTTAATCAGAACCCCTTCCCAATGTCACATAACCAAAATCAAATGTTGGGCACAGGCCAAAGGCAAAGAGAAAAACATTTTCACCCGATAGGTGGAAGCATCTGATGCTTAATTTTTTCTTTCCCCTTTATTTTATTTTTTCAGATTTTTAAAAAAAATTCAATATTGTATAGTGGTAAAGTCTAGGCTTTTGCCCATCACCCAAACAGTGTACATTGTACCCAATAGGTAATTTTCATCTCTAAAGATTTTGACAACAGGTCGATCCACTATGGGACAGGCAGAACTGTGCGAGTTCGACATTTCCGCTGCCTATCCCTTAACTTCATAGGCTCCCCAGAGCCGAACCCTGCGTGGAGATGTGTGCTATGCTCTTTATTACCCCTCCCCTCAATCATGGACGTGTCCGGCATCCAAAGCCACAAGCTGGGGCCTCTCCCTTTGGTGCCCCACTGAATGGTCTCTGCGGAACTGTCAGGGAAGCTCTCCCCAGATGGTGTATTTCTTCGTATCCACTTAAACTCCTTAGAAAGACGTCTTCCCTTACCATACCCTCTGCAAAACCGCTCCATGTGCCCAAAGCCAGGAAAAATGTTTTTCTTCCCCAAAGATCTTCCTGGAGATAAGGAGGGTTGTGATCATTTTGGTTCCCCTTTGCCCTGTCTGCTAAGAAGTTCAGATCACAGTTGCACTGATTTGCTTTGCCTAATTGCTCTCCTTCCCTCCTGCTTCTCATATGGCTTTTTGTCTTTCATCCTGGTGGAATGGTTTTATGGTTTTGTGTATTTATGTTTTAGTGTAAGCTTCTTATAAGCTTGCAAATCTTTTGGGAAACAGGTAGGCATTGTATAAATAAGTTTTTATCTTCAAGTTTTTTAACTTTAAATGTACATATAATGTAATATCCATTTAAATTTTGATTTAAACTCTCACCTCGTACTCTGAACAGCCCGTTCACGAACCTCTACTTATTATATAGTGGTTGAGTTCCATAGTTCTGGTTCTGAAGTTAAGACAACTCAGAGGGGAGCATATTCTCAGCATATCATTTATATCTAGTGAATCCACAAATATTTTTTGAATAGCGGAGGTGGTGGTAGCCAAGGAAAGGTACAAATAAAGAATGAAGAAAGACGGGTGAGGTGAGCGGGTTGGTTGAGTTCACTGAGTTCAAGACCACGCTGAGCAAGAGCTTGCAAGAAAGACCCTGTCTTTAAAAATAGCCGGGTGTTGTAGTGAGTGCCTATAGTCCTAGCTACTCAGGAGGCTAAGGCAAGAAGATCTCCTGAGCCCACGAGTTTGAGGTTGCTGTGAGCTGTGTGACACCACAGCACTCTCCTGAGGGTGACAAAGTGAGACTCTGTCTTAAAAAAAATGAAGGATTTACTAAATACTTTAGATACGGTAATATTTCTTTTAGCTTATTATCAAGGATATTGCATAGCCATAGAATAGTTGCCAAGAATGGAAAAGTTAAAGTTTAGGAAGCAAACTCCTTTTAAGATGAACCAGGCTTATGAACCTATGTTTTGTTAACACTCGGCCTCATCCAGGGTTTATAATGCATCACACAAGCTGAACTGGCTAGAGGACCCATTTAGAGGCTCTGTGTAATGTCTTTGAACACCTTAATGCTGACACGAAATCCATAATTCACAATTTCAGGATATGCTTCTTGCAGGGAAGAGAGGAGGGCCTCCTCACAGGGGCCAAACAACAATGTGAGAGTTCAAAAGGGTTGAAGATGCACTTTGGGTATTGGATTGGCACTCCCCAGCTCACGGATGCTTGCGATTGCTTATCTGACTTATCTCAACTGCTGACGTCAAAAGAATTAGGCTAGAAATCTTATGATTACAGCTTTTCTTGTGATCTTTTCTGGTATTTCCTGTTTCCTGTGAAGCCAAATATACTTTGAGAGAGGGTTATTTTATGGCATTTCACTGTTTCTGCCTGAGCTCCCGCCAGAGGTAACAGGGAGCACGGGGTAAAATGAATTGAGAACAACATCAGAGAGCTCTGTCCACCCCCAGCCCCCTCACTCTCTGACATTTTTTTTTAAGCATCAAAAAGAGTTTCTGCAGTGGTTCAAGGTAGGATCTTATTTTTAATGGAATAAAGTCTATTGTTCATTAAAAAGAAGAAGCCACTATGAGTTGTGTTTCTAACCATCGCCTTATTTGGGTGATAATAAGCAGGCAGGCTCTGAACAACAATGCAGGCTGCCAGGAAAGCTTCTGAGAGGGGGGAGAGAGTTTCAGAGGAAAGAGGAGGAAAATTGGCCACCAAGGTCTGCAGTTTACTTTGGGGGTTACAAACGACATACAGGAGCAGGGAAGAAAAATAGGAGGTTGGGGTTAGGCTTGCCCAGTTTACAGAATCTTGCCTAAGTGTTGCTAAGTATTCAACTTGCTTTCTGAGCACAGGCCCTAGGACAGGCTCGACACCATGTCTGCAGAAAGCCTACCATTGAAAGGCTGCTCCTCAGTGACTTCCAGGCAAATGTTCTATAGACCAAGTTTCAATAGCCACTCGCCCTGGTCCAGCCTTCCGCAAGTCTGGAAACTATCTCGAGGCAGCAGTGCAGAAAGCTACCAAAACAGTATTGCAGCAACACTTTTTCATGGGTGAAGGTTAAGCAGCCATCACACATAACACAGCTACCACCTCTATCTATTTATCTTATGTGGACATTTGTTAATCTCACGATCCTGGTTAAAGTCTCACCTCTAGCACTGTGTGTTATTTCCTTTTGCATTCTATTGTGTATACCCTCCCCTTGCACTCCACAAGGGGCATTGGGGATGACTGGGAATGTTATACAGCAAGAGTAAGAAGAAAAAGAGGGAGTTGCTAGTCATTGCTTGATCTTTCCAGTTTGCTTTATGTGTGAGTTTGCAGCAGAATGGTCTTTGTGGAAAGATAAAGGGATTCTCTTCATTCTTTCATTAGATCATTTCAATAGATTGAGAGGTAGGCCTATGGACTTGGTGTCACATTGAAGCTTCCTCCTCCTGGAAAGAAAGACTGTAGGGCACAGGCAAGGTCATATTAAAGAGGCACAAGTACAAAGTCTACTCCTGATGCCTGGAGAATTGCAGGGAAGAGAATCAAAGGCAGAGCCAAGTGGCAGATGAACTTGCCTTTGCTTCTCCCTTGGCACCTTGAGTGTGTGGGTGGTAGAGACATTCAGATCAATATGTGGGAGCCTAAGGCACACATTCACTCGGAGGTCAACTTATGGAGGTGCAAGGGGAGGGAAAGTGCTTATTCAAAAGAAGAGATTTAATCCAGAAGAGGCAGACCACCACATTGCTTATTTGCAAGCTTAATTTTTCTTATTCCCCCTTAGGGTGAGTTCAGGAGAAAGATCTGCTTGGTGGAGGCAGAGACACAGGGTACATTTTATTACACATTTGAGTGTGGAAATGTGACGACTCTATTAGAAATGTTTTATTTTATTGTATTTTTTTTTGAGACAGAGCCTCAGGCTGTCACCCTGGGTAGAGTGCTGTGGCATCACAGCTCACAGCCTCCAATTCCTGGGCTCAAGCGAGTCTCCTGCCTCCGCCTCCCAAGTAGCTGGGACTACAGGCGCCCGCCACAACGCCCGGCCATTGTTTGGCTGCAGCCGTCATTGTTGTTTGGCGGGCCCTGGGGCTGGATTCGAACCCACCAGCTCAGGTGTACATGGCTGGTGCCCTAACCCATTGAGCCACAGGCGCTGAGCCTAGAAACGTTTTAAACAGGGACTGATTCTTCCTCAATTCTGAATAGGATTTTGATGACACTGCTTGTATCTGAATTTGGTTTCTGAGCAGTGACCTCTCCTCATCTCCTTCTCATGGGTGCTCCATGCCTTGCTATCCCTACCTGCCCCCTTTTCATCCCTTTCTGAATCATTTCCTTTGGCCAAATTGTATCTACTTCTTTAAATGAACCGCTATCAAAGACCTGCTAAGTGTGTACGTCATTGAGTTCTCTGAAGTGCTTGCCTCTAACTTTTATAGATTCATGTGGGATATTTGGGGGCCATCAGAAAAGATTTGCAAGAAGGAAGCAAGAAAGAGAATATTGTGCTTTGGTTTTAATTCCAGAGCTTGGAGAACTTTTGAGATTCATATGGAAAAATTCTAATTATTGCATTCTATGTGTTTTATTGCCCTTGGTTATTTAATTTTCCTTTTCAATACCTTCCTTGACTAAAGATTTATATTCATGCTCATTCTATTTCTCACTGTGATTTTATTTACAATTTTCCGGCTTTTGTTCCTTTCCGTTTGTACTACCAACTTCATGCAACTGTGACTCAGTGTCTCTTGAAATTTGTTTTCTTTTCTCTCCAGGGATTTTATTTTTTTGCAGTAGGCTTGGCGCCTTGGACTCAAGGCCAAATACACCTAGACCCTGCTTTGTCTTTGTCAACTATGTCTTCCGATTGCACACAGGTCAACTTTTAAGTTTTATCTTGTCACTCATGATAGGGACTGTGACCTACTGGCTGTAATACTCCTTTAGTATTTATGTGAGAGCTGATGATGTAACAAAATGCTCAGAACAGGGTCTCGGTTTATAATCTACAAAATATGTGCCAGGGGGATTTTTTAGGTAAGAAGAAATGCTAAGAAGGAGTGGTCGCTGATAATTTTATAGTTTGAGGAAATTTAAGACAAATGTAAAGACATAAAATTCAATTTTTAGGTTAGTCTTTCAGCATTTTAATGATTGAAGTCAATTCCAAAGGGAAATTTATGAGAAGGCAGAGAGGGATGACTAGGAAGAGGAAGAGCCCTCGGTGTGTGTCTGGACTATGGCATTAGATTGCCAATCCTGTGAGTGTTGCTTACTATTTCTGCGGTGGCCAGATGTACCGACTATGTATTATGGAGTGCATTGATAATCAAAGAGCGATAAAAATCAGGTAGATCCAGTAGTAGAAAAGAGTACATATTTCCAGTTGCTTTTGTGAGTTAAAAAAAGACAAAAAAAACAGGCTTAGCACACGTAGCACAGTGGTTACTGCACCAGCCACACACACCGAAGTTGGCGAGTTTGAACCTGGCCCAGGCCAGCTAACCAACAAAGACAACTGCAAAACAAAATAGCCGGGCATCATGGCAGGCACCTATAGTCCCAGCTGCTTGGGAAGCTGAAGGAAGAGAATCGCTTGAGCCCAAGAGTTTGAGGTTGCTGTGAGCTGTGACGCCATGGCATTCTACCTAGGGCAACGTAGTGAGACTCTTTAAAAAAAAAAAAAAAAGAAAGAAAAGAAAAAAAACAAACACTCAGGAGCTTTTGGGCTTTTTACAATAAAGCTGCTAATATTTTCCTTTTAGGAATTAGTCTTGATGCAAAAGTTAATACTCTTCTGTCAACTAGACTTGTTAAAAAAAGAAAGAAAGAAAGAAAAAAGAAAGAAAGAAGAACTTGTTTGTAGGAAAGGGCATCCTCCATTGAGCTCTCTCCCCTCAGAAGCTCATTTGTAGGTCAGGTAAACACATACTTTCTACACTCAATTTTTAAAATGATGTTGAAGCACATATAGACTGTTGTCTGTAAAAGACCCTTCCTTGGACACTTTATTATGTGTTAAGTCTTCCAAGATGCATGAACAAAGTAATTATTTTAAAAGTATATAAACACAGGCATAAATTGTATGCATTTTCTCCAATATTTTGTAATTATCAGTAAAAATTACAACTTTTTTGTGTGAAGAGAGAGCTGTCTCATAGTTGTTTTGAGACTATACCTCATTTTATAGCTTTTCGTATTTCTGAAATTCATTCTTATGTATTCTTTTATTTTAAAAGCTATAATGACTAATACTGGTCTTTGCTAGAATATAAATTTCAAAATCATTCCATTAAAAGGAAGAACCGGAATTCATGTTTCTTGAGTTATCTGTCCCTAAAAAAATATTCATTCATGCATTTAATGACAACCTGTAAGCTATTTTCCTCCTTCTGGTAATTTTCTTTTTTTCATATATCGAAATGTATTGAGCAGCTGACATGTGACAGAAGTCACAAAGAAAATAGAATTTTCTCCAGACTCTCAAAGAGCTGGAATCTAGGAGCAGAGGAAGAAAATGTACATAAATTTTAGTAAAGTCAAGTGATTTGCCTGTGAGATAAATACAAAAATAGTTCTGTGAGACTTTAGAAGAGGAAGACATTTTTCTCAGTAATCTCTGGAAGGCTATTGGGAAGAGACTGGCATGTGAGTGGGGTCCTGCAGAATGGGAGAAATTGGGGCATGGAGGGAGGTCATTCTAAGCCTTGGGAACGAGAAGCAGAAACCAAATATTAATAGCATGCTGTGGGCATGCTCGTGTCTGGGTGGAACATAAGGGGTGATAGTGAGAAGCCAGGAAAGGTTAGCAAGTGCCAGAGAGGGGAGAGCTGCGGTTGCAGGGTAAAAAATTTGGATTTCCTCTGTGGACATTGAGAACTATTGAAGGATTTTGAAGAGCGGCAATACATATTCTGATTTTCCTTTGGACACTGCTGACCTAAATCACAGAATAGAAAGAAGAGCGATAGAGGAAGTTCAAGGTTATTGCAGGATTAGAGGCAAAACAATATGAGGTTTGACCAAAGACCACATGTAAGTGAACAGAGATGAGGATGTGAGCCCAAGAGATTGGTTCAGAAAATAACACCAACATCGATAATTATGAATTAACATTTACTGAGAATGGGGAAGAGTTTAGGCTCTTTTCTAGATACTTCTTTTTTCTGTTCTATCATGTAATTCTCAACAACCTCATTCAAAAGTGCTATCAGTTATTCTCTGTAAGAAGAAACTAAGACACCAAGAGGTGAAGTCCTGCCCAGGGTCGCACGGTGCAATTGTGGAGTTGCAGGATTTAAACATTTTCAAATCTCAAAGCTGCAGCTACACTTCAGTACTGTTAGCCTCTCTAAGGACTTTGAACTAGTGGGAATTGGGAATTTGGAGAGTGCAGTTTTGAACTTGAGTTTCTGTGATTCATGAAAACAAGTCAGGTGAAGGAAGAGGTTTGGTTAACGTTAGATGATGTGACCCAACTTTTCGCTTCATGTTTAAAGGACAGATTAAATTGTCGATGATTATTACCCAGCATTGCTACAGACTGAATGCAGGCTGATGTCTAAAAGCAATAGCTTTAGAAAAATATTATGAATTAATGGTTATTTGCTGTTGAGAATAATTTATTCTTCGCTCAAGGTAATTTGTCAGGCTTTGAATGAAATCATTAGTACTGATGAGTACTTGAAAGTGTGCATGAATTTTCACAAAAGTTTTTGAATTTCCTCAGTTGTATAGCCAATTCTTTGAGTTGACAGATTTAAACCAACAAATGCTCGTTTTCACACTGTATTTGTAGACAAACATCTGATTCATAAATTCGTAATTGTCCTTTCATTAAGCTTTTGATTCATCTCTGAGCATTTAATGCCTAGCAGAGTGCCTGGTATATACCACACATCAAATAAATGCTCCCCGAGTTATAATGATTGAAGTGTTTGGTCTTTATATTTAATATTTACATATTTGGTCTTTAAATTTAAATCTACATATTTAACTTATATTATGCTTGATACCTGAGACATTTTAAAATAATACTTTTAATGTCAATTTGAATTGCAGAGTTCTGGAATCAGAGAATTGTTTTGGAGATGTTATTGTCTGAAGTTGTTTGATATTCAGGGCTGGGTATGAAGCAAATTTCTGATATTTGTATTCTCCTTGAAAGGGGGGACAAGTTATAATGACTATGGGGAAAATGAGTTTTTGTCTTTTTTTTTGAGAGAGTTGTGTGTTTTTCTATTTTCCTGGAACCAAAGGCATTGAAATGGGAACAAGCTTAATAAATAAGTAAAATATAATGTAAAATTTAGACCAGAGACACTGAAATGAAAGGTAAGTTCTAGCTACAGAGTTTGCAGATACTTGATTGAATTCCAAAATCAAATTATTTATTCAACTAAGAACAAGTCCTGCTCGAGGATGTCTAGATGTCTGAAGTCCTGCTTGGGGATGTCTAGATGTCTGGTCTTAAACTGTTGCTGACTGGACTCCTGATCAGAACCATCCCTGTCCCCACAGCATTTGAGAAGCAACCTGTTTATTTCCCATCCTCTCGCCGCACACTCTCCTCACTCAGGTGTATGCTCTTACCCCCGTGCTGTGAGCTTACTTTCTATTGAGAATAGATGGGGATCTTTCGCTGGACTTTTCCAGTAGGGAAGCTTGGATCTAAAACTAAAGCCCACCCAATAAGTAGAAAAATGCAGCAGGAGCACACTCCATTGACTTATTTTGCATGATTATTTTTCTGATTTGACTGAGGTTTATATTACATCATGAGTTCTCATGTTTGCCACACCTAAATATCAACCATAAAGCCATGTCCTGATTTAACCTTTAGTTTAACTTTCCCAGCAAGTGCCCTGATCTCATGTGGACCAGAGTCGGGCAGTTGATATCTGGGTCTGGTTCTGATGCAGTCTCAATGCCCGACCCTGGATACCTTCAGTATCTTTGAGTGATTCTCCTCATGTCTAAAATACAGGGGTTAACTAGATAATTAGACACTCCCTTGTTTGCTTTGTAAAGGGAAAAGGAGGAGAGTATCAATAGGCCTAAATAATTGGGTACAGTTCAATGAACAGAGCTGATACTCTGACATCAAGCTCGCCGACAGCCCTTCTCTAGGGCAACAGAGCGGTGGTGGCCAATGCCTGGCGTTGGGGGCACTCCTGGGTGCCCTTTTCACCCCACAAGATGAAAAGGTCATGTGCACCCCAACATGAGGTGACATGCTCCTCCTCTGCCCTGCTGGTCTCTTCTCCTCTCCAGCCCACTCCTTGGAACAGCAGTCGCCGGAGCGCGCTGATTCCAAGAGGGCAAAGATGTTCATGCGAGTCCCCTCTCCCCAGCAATTCCGTTTTCTCTCTCTCTTCGGGGACTGCTCTTATCACCACAATTCCGTGTGTTTCCCCCTAAAATCTCTCATGAATACATATTTATGTCCCCACACATTTTTCTGCTCTCTCCCCTCCTTACCCTGCCCCAAATCTCAGAACACTTTTTACTTGTGAGAAACAAAGTTCCAGTCTTGTCTAAGAAGAGTCTTGGTCCCTTCCCGAAGGAAAAGAAAAGCCGGACTTTTAAGGTTACATTAAACATATGAAGAACCAGTGACACCCATTTCTAAAGTGATTTCTAATGTGACGTTGGTTCCATTCAAAATTTCTGCAATTTCATGGTTTAAAAAAATTTAAAGCTATCCATCTGTCATTGCAAGCAGTTGAAGTATACATGGCGTGTGATAACGATATCCAATTTCCCTGGTTTTAGTTACTAGCATGGTAGAAATATTGTGTGCTGTAAATGTAAAATGTTAAGTACTTACAGGTAAAGATAGCAAAGAGTGAGGAATAAATAACTGTTGGGGAGGATGGGAGATGGGTGGAGATCAGGAAAGCTGCTTTTAAGAGAGGGATGCTTGACCTGGGCTTTGTAGTTTGAATAGAAAATTCTCAGTAGGCTGAAACACAGGAAGACATTTCAAACCTAAAGCAAGGCTGATGGGGTGGGGGAGGACCACATGCTACACAGACAGTTGCTTAATAATATTGTCTAAGTATACATTTTTTTGAGGGGACTGAGGCAAGAGTGAAATTAGACAGTGGAGAGAGAGAGCATGAGTGTATCGCGTGTCTTGGTATTTTTTTGAAGAGCTTTCTATCATAAACCCTGATATCATACACGAACTGAAAACCACCTAAACCATCACTTCCTAAACATGAAAAAATGGTGTTCGGAACTAGTGTATAGTAGTGTTCCCGAGTCGCTGCTGTCACGCTGCTAGGGTGCAATGGCACAGGTGAAGATGCTTGATGCTAGGAGAGATGTGGGACCAGGGACAAAAGCAGCGCGCAAAGAGGATGGGACCACTGGGGAAGGGAAGCAACTTGTCTTTGGGGCTTCATCAGGTGGCCCCTGCTGCTGAAAAGGCTTTATGCTCATATCGGAAAGCATGAGCCCCTGAGCTCCTGGAGAAAGAGCAGGCAGGAGAGGAAGAAGAGGAGGCAAACGCGGATCCTTCGGGAAGGTGTTGAGATACAGCCCGCTCCTTCAGGTGGACCACCAGGCCAGGAGAGCAGGGCGCAGCTTCCCTAGGAACCCAAGGGGCTCCTGAGATAATTTCCATGGAAAGTAGGGCAGTGATCGGGAGGTACAAAGATTCAACCAGTTCTGCTTCGTAACGTCCAGAAAAAATGCACCTTTTAAGTAATAACAAATTACAGGAGTTCTGCCTTTTCTCTGGAGTACTGCTTTTTTGGGAAGTAGACACCCACTAACGTATAATATGAATAATAATATATACCTATCTTCACTGATATGCTAACAGCTATTGAATTAGGTAGTTTTATCAAAGGGCGCAATTTGAAATATGAATTTTAATCATTCAATTTACTGAAACAAATCAAAAGTGGTAACAGTTGAAGTTTCATTGTGAACTTCTCTGCCCAGGTGGGTTTTTCCATCTTTCCTGCCCTACGCACAGGGAATGTGGGATGGCTTTAGCATTAACCTCATTTCTTTTGACCAAGACCCATTTGCCAGGACACCTTCCCCCCATGGCCACATAGGCCTCAGTCTGATGGGTTTCCTTCCCTTTCCGAGGCACTCAAGTGCTCATTGTTTACTACAGACCCACACTGTTCTTTTTCCTTTCCTTTTAATTCTTTCCTTTGCCCAGAGCATTATTTCTTAATAATATTCTTTATAGATCATTAAGTAACAACTTTAAAAAAGTTTTTGGCTTGCATTATTAAAATCACAACTAGGCAAATTTTTATTTCCTGGTCTGTCTCTGTGAGAAAGAGAGAGGTAATTTTTGGAATATCTTTTCCATCTACTCGGTCCCTCCCCGCCAATGGCGTGCCATGACTCCACTGCATTGGGCGAGCCAAGACTACTTCAGATACATAAGCCACACACACACCCTCATGTTCTCTCTTCTGAGTGATCCCACCACTGTCAAAATATCTACAGGGGAAGAAAGCACCCCGCAGCCAGCCACGCCATTCTTAGTGTCAGAGCGCCCTGGGGTCCCGTGAGTCTCAACGGTGGATTCCAGCTCACTGCTGGAAACACAGCAAAGTTCTTCACAACTGTCCCAAATACAGCACATTCTTATGACATGACAGTGTCTCTATGAATCATCATTTCCACACTTGTGAGAGTGCTTCATTTTTCCTCACATCAATAGAGGCGTTTGTATTTTTGTCATTTGTCAAAAGGGAAACTGAGGCAAGGTTTATCAACTTGACCAGGACCTAAACAAGGTTTGCTGGCCAAACTCAGTTCTGGGAACATGACACATGTTATAACTTCATAATTAAAAATAAGCAAATACAGTTTCCTTTCTATGAAGGCTTACCAAAAAGCAACCCAAGGACAATATTCTCTTGGTGACATTGTAACTTGTTGACTCAGAACTAGTAGAGGCAGGATGCACATTAAAGAGCGTCCGATTCCATCCCCTCCCCACGGGGACTGAAACTCAGGAAATTTGATTTGTTGGAGCCCCCTGGCTGAGCTGGTGACAAGGCGAGCCTAGGACCCGGGTTTCCAGCTGTCCAGTCTAATGCCCCCCTTTCTGTGTCCCTCTGCATTTTAAGATCATTTCTTTCACAGAGCAAATGTTTGGAGTCATAGCCCTCAGACCCTCTGCTGCCCAGTTTGTCTTCCTCCCTTGCCCCATATTTATGGCTTGGGCTAAGGAAGGGACAGAAAGTAATCAGACTTGGCCCCGGTGCCTTTTATTAGCCCCACAGTCAGTTTACCTGGAAAGCTGTGGACAGCATCTTCACTTTCCAGAATGCCTCTCTGCTTGGCCGCCTGTAGCTCACTTTTGGATTTCCACACCAGCTTTACCATCCTGATCATCTCCGGCGAGTCCCAGGGCAGCGGCCCCTGCTGGCACCCAGGCCGGCCGCCCGGGGTGGAGGGCAGCACACCTTCTGGGGCTGTCCACCTCCTGCCTAGCTCTGCCGAGTGGAAATACCGCTCGAGCACAGGCATTCTGCCCTGTTCTCCAGAGGAGGAGGTAGTGCTGCTGCTGCTGCTGCCGCCGCTGCCACCACAGGGGAAATTCTTCCCAGCCAGGGGAAGGCAAAGCCCTGTAAAATCCTCTCCAGCTTCGGAAAGACAAGCCTCCTCCAGCCTGGCACGACCTCCCTGCCTCTCCAGTCCCTCCACAGGCGCTGACGACAAGAGCGATTCCCTCCCCAGGTTTCTCACTGAGAAACTGTTACTGCACTCCTCCCTCAGAGATAGAATGCATTTCCCCTCCTCTCTCAGGCACTGAGTTCACAGCACTTAATTAATCCCAGGCTACAGCTGGAATGACAGCAGGGGGAGAAGAAAGGAAAAGAAAGCATGGAGGTTTCAGCTTTTGCTTTTCCTCCTCTTCTTCTGATGTATTTGTTTTCAGTTCTCTTTTGGTATTTGTCAAAGTTTGGCAAGTGGCTTAGCTGGGTAGGACTTCAGGCAAAGCAGCAGGGCTCCTCCTTTCCCAGCCTCTAAGAGGGGGTCCCCCAGAGGCCAGTTACCTAGAGGTGTCAGGTGAGGAGTCGCCCCGTGGTACAGGAAGCCTAGACGCTTCCCAAGCTCAGGCCCTGCAGAGAGGCCTCTGACTCAGAACTCCAGGGAGCTCTGGAAAAGCAGGGGAAGCTGACCGGTGCAGCCACAGAACCACCCACAGCAGCTTCCCTCTGGAAGACCCTGGGGGCGGGGAGGGGAGCACCTTGCCTGTCCACCAACCTTGTGCTGGGATGGGCCTGGTGGAGGCTCAGTACCACCGGTCTGACATTCTAGCTCCTTCTCCACACCCCTCACCTTGTGTGTTGTTCGGTTCTCAGCAAACCTAACTGGGTTTTGGCCTGTTCGTCAAATCCCTTGGTAACCTCAGCTGCCCTTCAGCTGGAAGAGAAATAACACTGAATCACGTTCCACACGAGAGTTAGGGAAGTGTCAGGATCCTCACGCAAAAGTGCAGTGGGCTTGTGTGGTCTGGGCACGTGGCATGGGATTGTTAAACACCCATTTTCAAAGGAAAGCAATAATTGTAAAAGGATGTTCCCAAGGGGGTCATAAACAGCAGTGAAAAGAAAAGAAAGAAAATGTTAAAGATTCCCTCTCTGGAGAGAGCGCGCTGTTGACTTGATATCTGGGCCACTAACTGCCCGAGAGTGGTTGAATTGAGGGCAACCACGCGCCGTGCCTCTTGTTTCCTGAGGCTCAGAGCTGGAGGCGCTCACCCTAGAAATCAGAACTAACACAACAAAAGGGGATGCCCCCTGCAGCTTATGTGAAAGGCCCTGGACAGAAACGAAAGCGGGTGGTATTGTGTTTGGCCCTGTTGCCAGCAAATTGGGTTTGCAGGAACAATTTGAACTCGAACATTCACGTGGATGGGCCCTGTTTTCCTGGGGGACATTGCAACAATCCCAATGTCCCTCAATCTCCCTCGTCACATCTCTGCATTGCAAAGTGCTCTATTTTGCTTGGCCTGTTACTCTGCTCATGTACCATCCATTGCTTCTGCTCTACATTCCTTCCCAGGCTGGTTTGTCACACAATCATTTGATGTTTCTTTATGGGGTGGGGGAGAATGTAGAGTGTGTTTTATTTTCAATGGTCCCACCTCTTTTTAAAAAAAGCTGAAACCAGCAAGGCTACTGTAATTTTGTTGTTGTTATTATTATTCCTCTAACCCCATGGTTAATGTGTTTAGTTTCCCACACTGGATTAAGTGACTTTCTTTGTTTCTGGAGGGAAAACTATACTAGCAAACTTACTTTCTTTCCTACTGGGTGAAGAAGGTTCAAGAGAGTAGAAAATAACAATAGAGATATTGAAGACATGACGTTTTGTGATTTTATTATTAAAATAGTGACCAGACAACTCTTCTTATAACAATCGGTTCAATGTATACAACCCAGGTAGGGCGTAATCAGTGATTCACTTGATCATAAAGATGCGCCTTTCTTTATTTCCCTCTTTTTAAGGGGTGAAAGGATCCAAGCATCAGTTTGACACTTCCGCCACTTTGACAGCCTGTTCAGTCCTTATCTTATTTTCCATCGTACTGCGGGCACCAAGGCTCTCCAGAATTGAGATGATTTTTATTTAATAAGCACATTTAGGCTGCTGCACTTTTATTATCATATTTCCTGAATAATGTCTTAAACTCACTCCTCAGTCACAAACTTCCTTGACATAACAACTGAAGAGTTTCCTAAGTATTTGACTATTTTTATTTTTGTTCAGTTATTTTGCAATAGTACTTAGCATCAGGATATCCTGACCCTTGGAACAAAGGGGTTAAGAACAAAGAAAACAAATATATGATATAATATATCACATACAGGAATATATTAAGAACACAATACTTTACTGCACATTTCTTCAAGAATAACTTTTTTAACATCCAAGGATATACATTTCTACTATACTGTTCTCTATACTGTTTTACATAGTTCCTTGCAATAATATCTTAAAGGAGTTACAGTGTGGGATCATTGAACACAAATGCTTCCTAGTGGAGATGAATAAGGGCCAAACAAACATCATTTCAACTTTTGCTTCCCAAGGAAGAATCTACTTTATTTGAAGATTTGAAAATTGAAAATGCTTGCATGATTTAAAAAATTTTTCTCCCAATATGGGATTATCTTCATCCCAGAGCAGAAGTGCAAAAATACCACAAGAAAGGTCATTCTCATGGTATTTCTGGCTCACGTAGAAACAGGAAGTACAGGAAATCTTGCGAGAAAGCTTGGCTCAGAAGATTTTTGGCTCAGCTGCAGGCTCAAGAGATTGGGACAAACTGAGGCTAGCACTTACTGGACACAAATCTCTCTACCAAGGTAATTCTCTGAAGTGTGCTTTTGTTAACATTTTGTAGCTGGCATCTGATAGGCTGTGATCCCTTTTGCCTCTTGGATAGTTACTTTAGAAGAGCATGCCTATCAACTGATCAGTTTTCCCTGCTCAGTGAACGTCATTTACCTTGACATAGTATATGCAGCCAGAAGTTTGGGTCACTGGGGATGAGAGAAAGGGTGGGGATGTTCTGTGCTCAGAGAAATTGTGGAGTGAAGGTGTCTCATCTCGGTGAATTGTGCACATTCTTACAAATGTTAATATCCATAATTAACATGCTACAGACAGGACATTGTAAGATAGACTTTCAATACAACCAAGTTCTTTTTTCAGGCACTGTGAGTCAGCCTAACATTTCCATGAAGAGGAAAATAGCATAGATCTTGTGTGAAAGAAACACAGTGAGAATCAACCAAGTCACAACAGCTTGTTCCACTGGATACCTAATTCTCTCAAAAAGACTTTGCCGTGTGGTTGCAGCTGTAAAAGAAAGAATAGATAACTTCCATACTAATGTATATAGAGAAGCATGTCAAAGACACTGTTGATTTAAAACTTGGGCTATTTTGAAGAATTTTTAGGGTTCTGAGGACTATGTAAAAATCTAGTAGCCCATAGGTGCTCTAGTTGTGAGGCAGATAAGCCTTTATTCTATATGATTTTTTAAAATAAAATATTAACAATATTGAATTTTTAAATTATTCTAGAGAATCTACTTTTTTCAAAGAATAGAAAATTAGAGGCATATTCTTTGCCATTTTATTTTGAGTCTCTCAATATATTCTCATGAAACTTCATCTTAATGAAAGTCTTCTCACTCAGATATTTTTGCAAGGACTTTATACCTTATTGATTTTCATGTGACTTCTACCTTTTAGAAAAAAATGTCAAACTACTGAGAGAGTTCATTTATTTTGTCTTGGACTTGACTTTCCATTGGGTCAGTTCAAATATGGATGTGTAAGCTTGTGTGCGTGCGCACGTGCACACAATCACACTACGTGACCACCCTGCTTTGATAAATGCAATTCAAAAGAAATTAAAAATGAGCAGGGAAGGAAAAAAAGGTCTTTCAATATTGTTTAATGTATTTGAAGTGGAAGAAGCTCAAAAAATTTACAGTGTTCTTCAGGAGAAATAGAAATGTAATGATTCTGGCCTTAGTGAATCTCAAGGAAAAATGCCAGCCAGTAGTGAAAAGGACTTGGCCATATAAGGCTGCACATATTTCCGCTGATGGAAAAGGAGGAGAGGAGGACAGATGGAGGCCGGGTGAAGAAGGAGGGATTGAACTGACAATCATAGCTTGCTTTCAGAACAGGTGTCTAAATAACACCCAATCATCATTCACTTGTTCACTCTGCAAACAAGTACTAGCTGCAAAAACAAGAGCAGAAGAGAGAAGCTTCTGTGCCAGCTCTGAGGTCCTTTGTCAGGTCTGGGGCACCTGCCTGGCCACCCCTCCCCTACCGAAAACATTCCGGTTTTCAGGGCAAATTAACTCTCCTTCCTTTATTTTCCTTTGTATATGTAAAGGGGGAAACCAGGATTTCAGCCAGCACCAGACATTTACCCGGGCTCTTAGGTATTGTGACGAAAATGCTAAATTTACTGTTTCTGAGAATTTTTCAACAACGAAGGGTGCCAGGAACACAAGGGCTGAGAATGAAATGGCAGGAAGACTTGATTTTCGCCATTTTGTGCCTTTCTGCTGATGACCTTGACCTCCTATTCCTTCCCTTACTGGACATCTGAGCTTTGGTGTGTGACCCTGGCATACCCTATCTGTGACTTTCCTAGGATTTCAGAACTTATTTCTGATTGCAAAAGATTGTTAAGTTGGTAGTAGGTAGTAGAAATTCAGACTTTTCAGAATTTCACATTCAAGTGTGTCAACTTTTAAAAAATAGCTACAATGATGGAAACTGTAAAGTAACCCTCTAACACCATTTATCTCAGGGATACACCACCTGGATTTCAATCCATACTCACTACAGAGCTTTGCCTCAAACTTGAAACCTTATCAATAGGTAAAGGGGTAGGCTGGCAACAGCACTTTATCCATCACTTTGCAATCTTGCAAGCATTAAATAAGACTAAAATTGTGAGTTATTTTTAAATAGTAATGTGCTATAAAAATTTCATGTGTTTCAGTTTTAACATATAAGAAATCATACTTGGCAAATTAACTAAACTCAAAGTTTGGGGCCCTAGTTTCCTGGGACCTATTAGAAATCTGCTCAGAAATCTGAAAAATCAAACCCTCCCACCCTTGAAGTAGGTCTCACTTTGAAAATGTGTGTTCCCCTTGAGAATACAGGACTAGAGGGAATCAGATGGGCTTTTAGATGGTGACTACTGGGGAGTGGCCCAGGGGAAGATGGTGAAGGATTTAATGGTAGATAGGTGGGTGGGATAAGGTCTGCAAAAATCATTGAGTGAGAGTAGATGAGTAAAGAACAATGCATGCATAAATAAAAGTGGCTCAGTGGGATAAATATTCTTTGCAAGTGCATGTTGGAGGTGTAACAGCTCATAAACCATGAGTGTTGGGTTTCAGCCTGTATGATCTTTACCATGGGTAATTTAGTGCTAGTTAATACTAGATTGTTTCTGGGAATTTTGTTTTTAGTTCAAAATGACTAATGGGTATGTTTGATGTTCATGAGCTGTGCAGCTTTGCGTCATATGCTCTGGTAGTGAATATGCGTCTTCAGGCTTCCTGCTGGCTTCCTTGGCCTAGACAAACTTACGAGGGGCTCCAGTATTTTGCTTGGGGTCTTTATTACTCAAACATGTTAGTAATTTCAATTGCTCCTAACTGATCTCTGTTTAATTTATGAGTGTTTTGAAAAGAAGTGTAGTGTGGAAAACCAAATACAATGTTTAAAAGGTGGCCTAAATAAAGTCTGAGATATGTTCATAAGATGCATGAATTTTGAGAGAATCAGGACTGGCTGAGAAGACCTTAAGGAAACTGAAGGAAGCTTGTCCAGACATCCTCAAAGAACTGTTGGGAAATGCTCAAGTGAGGGCTTTTCCTCTAAATATAATAAAAACAAGACCATTGGTAAGATATGGAATGGTTATTGATATAAAAAAATAACAAAAACAAAGTGTGAAAATGATATGGAATAAATTCTTCTAACTGGACCTATTTTTGTCCCTGACGTTCATTTATGTTTATGAAATTTGGAAGGGAATTTTAACTGATCCATGTGTCTTGAGTGTAATCCTGCTGCCCCTTCCAATTATTCTTTATTTTCTTTCTTTCGCTTATTACCTCTTCATGATTATGAATTATATAAAATACTTATGCCAAGAGTAACAACCGAGTGATTCTGCCAGGGTCTGATCTGGGAGAGACACCTGCCTAACTCTGAGGATGGTCATAGGCAACAGTGAAAAATAATCATGAGGCAGAATCAACAGAAAAACTCTGGCATATGACTAATCAGAGTAGATCAACTCTCCCAAGGAATTACAAGGTAGATATAGCACAAGATCCCTTGCATAAGCAAATGGCTGAGATGTCAGAAGTTGAATTCAGAGTCTGGATAGCAACTAAGATCAGCGCAATGGAGGAAAAGATGGATTTGGATTTTCAAGCAGTAATCCAAAAGATGACCCAAAAGATGTCTTAAGAACTGAATGAGTTCAAAGAGAAAATTACCAAAGATATTGACACATTGAGACAAGAAGTCATAGCCCTCAAAGATCTGAGAAATACAGTAGAATCCCTCAGTCACAGAATGGAGCAAGCAGAAGAAAGGATTTCTGAAACTGAAGACAGAGACTTCGAATGCTCCCAAATGCTCAAAGAGATAGAGAAATGGAAGGCAAAAAAGAATCATTCTCTAAGATAGCTGTGGGATAACTTGAAGAAAGCCAATATTCGCCTTATAGAGATACCTGAAAATGATGAAGTGGTGTCGCGAGGCACAGAGTCTCTTCTTTAAGAGATTATAAAAGAGAACTTTCCAGACATGCCAAGAGATTCTGAAATTCAGATAGCAGACAGTTTCAGGACCCCAGCACGACCCAACTCAAATAAGACATCCTCCAGGCACATCATAATTAAGTTCAGGAAAGTTAACATGAAAGAGGAAATTCTGAAAGCAGCCAGATGTAAGAAGTCCATTACCTACAAGGGGAAGAATATTAGAATAACTGCAGATCTCTCTGATCAAACCCTTCAAGCTAGAAGAGAATGGTCATTGACTTTTAACCTCCTAAAGCAAAAGAACTTTCAACCTAGGATCCTGTATCCAGCTAAACTGAGTTTCATTTATGATGGAGAAATTAAATACTTCAACAACATCCACATACTGAAGAAATTTGCTATAACTAAGCCAGCTCTCCAGGATATTCTCAGACCTATCCTCCATAATGACCAGTGCAAACCTCCACCACAAAAGTAAACTCACCCGGAAACTATTTATCAAATTTCATCTTCCACCGTGATGAAAGGACTAAAAATGTCCACTGGACGTTCTAAAGATTTATCATTACTTTCAATTAATGTGAATGGTTTAAATTGTCCTCTAAAGAGGCATAGGTTGGCTGACTGGATACAAAAACTCAGGTCAGATATCTGCTGCATATAAGAATCTCACCTTAGCTCAAAAGATAACCTTAGACTCAAGGTGAAGGGATGGTCATCTATATTCCAGGCAAATGGAAAACAGAAAAAAGCAGGTGTTGCAATCTTATTTCCAGATACAATAGGCTTTAAACCAACCAAAGTAAAGAAGGATAAAGATGGACATTTCATATTTGTTAAGGGTA